>OZ024745.1:133308975-133351475 GCA_964016885.1 Eledone cirrhosa
GGACGAGTTCTCTCCAGCGGTCTCTGTCCCTCATTATCGCTGCCATATCCTGCATCTCCAACAGACCAGTGTCTGTCCTTAGGGCATCAACATATGTTAACCTTGGTCTTCCTCTTCTAGTGTGTCCATGTAGGGGCTCCCAAAGGAGCACTGTGTGCAATGTCAACTCTGGATGTCGGTGAACATGTCCAGCCAACCTCAGTCTCCTCTGTGTCACTTTTGAGCTGACTTTTGGGATGCTCCCATACAGCTCTGAGTTTTTCATCCTCAGTGTATACTGATTAATGTTCAGAGCCATCCTCAGCATTCTCGTGTAGCACCCATCCACCATCTGAGTGAGTCTCTTGGTCAGTGTCCAAGTCTCAGACCCATACAGCAGCACAGACTCCACTACAGCAATGAAGAGGCGGATTTTCAGGTCTCTACGAAGGTCCGACTTCCACACCGATCTCAAGCTGTGACACGCCGCCCAGGCCTTGCTCTTCCTCTCAACCACATCATCTTCCGTATTCCCAATCTTTGCTCCCAAATAAAGGAAGTCCTCAACCAATTCCAGCGGCTTCCTGCCTACATTAGTGATCCCCTCTGGCTTCTCAACATTCTCTACCAGATATTTTGTTTTAGTCTCATTCATTCTCAGCCCCACACTCATCGACACAGTCTCAACCTCCCGCATCAAATCCTCTGCCTCCTTCACTGTATTTGTCACCAAAACTATGTCGTCGGCAAATTCAGCATCCGATACCTTTTTCGCCCCAACTCTCCTGCTCTGAGCCGGTGCTACAGTAAAGCCAGAGTCCTGGTGTTTCTCCAGTGCAAGGCGCATACAATAGTCCACTACGATGATAAAAAGGTATACTTATATATATATATATATATATATATATATATATATATATATATATATATATATATATATATATAAGTATAAATTAGCAAGAATCGAATTTCATCTCAGGAATTAACGAAAAACACTTCCGAGTTGTGTGGCAAGCGCTCGATAATTCATATGAATTAGAGCTACAACATACGTTAAGGGCCAAACACACTGAGATGGTGGTGAAACTAATCATCCGCACAGCGAAAAAAACGATCAAGTAATTCGGGTCAAGCAAATATAAAAATATAAAAATATATAAAAATATACATGATTGAAAATTTACCCGGACCCCTGGAGGGATGGTAAAATCCAGTATTTGGGTTTCTGCGGCTCCATAAGTCAATTAATGTCCGCTTACATAAAGTATGTTAGGCTTCTGGTAAGATGACTGAACAAGGAAGTCACGTTATCAACAGGTTTCTGCTCAATGCTATACATAAATGTGTCTATTACTGACCCCACGTGGAGTTCAGAAAGGGAGGCAACATCTATATTAGGCCCAATGAATTCAGTTGTGTATAATATTGCGAAAATGCAAAATATCACAAATCTAATAAAGCTCTCGACAGAATGGTTAAATATAACAAAGCTATTCATCAGTCAATAGAATCAACCAAAAAAATCGATAAAATTAACTGCTCAATAGCTAGACTCTGGAGATTAATACAAGTATATATATATATATATATATATATATATATATATATATATATATATATATATATATACATATGTAAACGGCATATATAAACAGTGTATCACCTCGGCCACCGATATTCGTTTACTCTTTAGCACTAAATTACAATCTTAATGTTCGCTTTCATAAGAAGGTATGAATGAATCTCATACATATTTCGGAATTGATTTAGCCAGTAAGTGTTGCAAGATTATCTAAGATGCCAACAAATGTAAAGATGTCTATGTTGAGCTGATTAAAGTGAGCCAACCGCAAGTTCTACCCTCACATGATGCTCTCTTACAGGAACATCAACAAATATATAATTGATCATGCCCCTTCCTTAAAAAAAAACCGTTAAAATGATGGTTATGGATAATATCAAAGGAGATTGTAATTAACAGCAGCATCAGTAGAATATGTAAGAGGGTATGGTCAGATCCATGCACTGTCTTCCAGGAATTTGAAAGCCATAATACCAGAAGTCATCTTGTTGATTCGACCAATGTGTGGACAATTGAAAGTAACAAAAGGAATTAATATATTGTAAGAATTCCTACGTTCTGCAGTTTTTATAACAACCATATGTTAAATTATGAAACGCCAAAACAGAAATGTTTAAACATTTTCTTACGAATGATATTCCATTATCAGATCAACATATCTTCATTCCCCTCAGGTTCACTCCATTTCTGATTATGAGAGTGACGAAAGGGTTTCACTAAT
This sequence comes from Eledone cirrhosa, assembly GCA_964016885.1. Lineage (NCBI taxonomy): Eukaryota > Metazoa > Mollusca > Cephalopoda > Octopoda > Eledonidae > Eledone > Eledone cirrhosa. Next base: position 133,311,258 of record OZ024745.1, read on the forward strand.
GTTTTATTGGAATCTTATATCCTGGGTTGTGATGTCGTTGTATAGAGACAACTATATATATACAATAGTCTTTCACACAGCTTTCCACTAACAAATTGTTCCCTGGAGAGCTATAGAATTACAGTAGAAGCCATTACATACAATATAATCAATAAACAATACGGCCAAAATATACGGCGTACCGGCGAGGCTATGAAGTTTCCTAGAGTGGGGATGTCATTATATTAATTAAAGGTTTTGAGAAGGATGAAAATCAAATTTGTTCTTGTCGAGATTTGAACATATAAAATACAGATATGGACGTAAATCACGCAAGTCATTTTGTACAAGACCTCACTTTTTCTGACGTTGCGCCACCTTTACTACAATATTGATATATAATTAATGGAAGATATAGGGAGAGGATTGAAAAACAGTATGTAGAACATTGCAGTATTTTGTCATATCTCATTACGTTCTGAGTAAAAAATATCTTAATGTTGTATAGGCGTTTATTTCGACGTTGCTAATATATAAGACCCTTTAATATTTGCATGTTCATTCAAATATCTACACTTTTTATATATGTAATTATTTATGTAATCGCAAATATTTCACTACCTATTTTCAGTAACCAGATAAAACTCCTATTAAGTCATATTCCCCATGGCAGCCACTTCATGTAACTGAAAATATATGTCAGAAAAGCTGGATGGCACGCAATCCTATGTAATTCCATTATATGGTTGTTACTTTCTGCTACGTAAAGCCGAACTATTATATAAAGCAAATTTTAAAAGTGTATTTCATTGATGATTGAATCAATTATGATTGGAGTTTGAATAGAGATTCTAAATAAAGATTAATATAGCATCAAACGTGTTATACAACATGTGAAGAAATTAAAACTATTTAAACCACATATTTTATAAGTACAAGATTGAAACTCGAAAATTTTACTGTAATATCAGACTAATTGAAGTGATGACGAATAATGTCTAATTTCACCCAGAAACAGGTATATTTTGCTCATTTCTCTCCCAAACTACAAGTGTAATCAGGTGATTCTCTAATTAAATTTTATGTATAACCAATAAAATGTCTGTAATTGCTAATTTCAAACACATTTCCTGCAATTCTAGTTAGTATGAAATCTTAACTGCCTGAGAATCTCAGTTCAACTATTGCTTATACGAACAAACTTTTAAAATCAGTGAAGGGAATAGGGAAAGATAGTTTGCCATTTATTATAAAACAAGCTGAAGATAAAATGACTTCAAGTAAAGAATTGGATTAATGGTCAAATAGAAGAAAAAGTTTGAAATTAACTTCGCTGCCGTTGTTATTAAAATATTATTGTCACTGTCGTGGTCGTCGTTGTCGAAATCCTCATTAACCGATGACTATTCTCATCATCACTATTATACTAGAGTAAACATGTAAAAATCTGCTCAGAAGTATAATCTGCTTTTAATGCCTTTAACAACAGAAAAGGTAATCAAATAAACCTAGTTATAAATAAGGAGCAAATTTTAATGTTAAATTTCGTATTACTTCAAGCTACGTTCTAATTTTATTGAATCTAAATTCTATTAGCTAATTGAATTTCCATCTAAACTTAATTAGAGGAATAATCATGCCTATTGCAAAAGAAAGTGTTTCGTTAAAACGCCCACCCTGCCTATATGTCCACATATGATTATATACGGAGATACTAATGTAAGATAAATGAAATACATAACCGGATTTCTCTACTCATTTTCTTATTCCATAGGAAATAAATACATCATCAATCAAAAGTTTTCTCATACAATTTTATACAGATCAATAGCAAATAATCGATTGTGGGATGTTTGCTTCTTAAGTTACTTTCTAAAATGGTATGATACCGTAGTTTGCTAACGTTGATTCAACAGCGGTGGCTCCTTATTTAACGACAGCGGCAATTATTTCAGAAATCAGTGACACGGTGAACGGTAGATCAAACGAGTGGAGAAAAACATAGGACAATCTCTCTCACTCTCTCTCACTCTCTCTCACTCTCTCTCTCAGCGGGACTGGACTAATCTTCTTTAACCATTATTATTATTATTACAGTTGCATTTATCTTGCTTTATGTTCCTACGAGTTATCACCAAGTCACAACCAGTGACCTCAAGAGACAACAAGGTCCGCCATGTTCAAGAAAGAACATACACACACACACATGTATCTTTAGGAGTTTAGACTTGTGATGTACTTATATTGACAGAATCTTCCTTAGTATATGGGCAGTTCCCATTAGTACTATCTTTTGTATTTCTCCTATACACGGGTTTCCTGGGATTTGCGATAAGTAATCATTAGACCCCTTAGGTATCATTCCTAGAGCGCCTACAACCACTGGTATTGTTTTAGTTCTCAACTTCCACATTTTTCCAATTTCTATCTCCAGGTCTTTATACTTGCTCAATTTTTCAAACGTTTTTATAAGTACATTCTTGTCTATTGGAACGGACATATCAATTAGCAGGCATACCCTCTTTTTAAAGTCATTCAGTATTATATCAGGTCTATTTGCATCTATTTTTCGGTCTGTTTGGATGCTAAAGTTCCACAAGATTGAGATGTGATCTTTTACAAGTACGGGAGGTGGTTGATGCTCCCACCAATTCTTTTGATGGGGCAGGTCAAAATGCTTACACATTATCCAATGTATGTATTGTGCAGCTCTGTCGTGCCTGTTTAGGTATTCGGTTGGAGCTATAGGACTGCATTATTATTATTATTATTATTATTTTTATTTTCTTTCATTATTGTTTCTGAGATATATGCCGAGTGTCTTCCTGACACCTAGGGCAAATAAATTCACAGTGTACATTGGTAAGCCAGTTAATACAGCACATTGATTATAATTATAAAAACCAACACAAAACAGTATACATATATACACATGTGCATATGCATATGTAAATACAAGGAGTTATTATTATTAGTATTGTTCTTTGAGTCTCAGTCATTGATGTTAGTTAACTGGAAAGTCTATTGAAATGAATATCAAGCCACTACCTGCAGGCTCAGATATTCTTATTCTTCTTCTTCTTATTATTATTATTATTATTATTACAGTTGCATTTATCTTGCTTTATGTTCATACGAGTTATCACTAAGTCACAACCAGTGACCTCAAGAGACAACAAGGTCCGCCATGTTCAAGGAAAAACATACATACTCACACATGCATCTTTAGTGTGTGATGTACTTATATTGACAGAATCTTCCTTATTATTATTATTATTATTATTATTATTATTATTATTATTATTACTAAATCTCTCTCTCTCTCTCTCTCTCTCACTATATATATATATATATATATATATATATATATATATATATATATATATAGAGAGAGAGAGAGAGAGAGAGAGAGAGAGAGAGAGAGAGAGAGAGGGAGAGAGGGAGAGAGAAAAGTGTAATAAATAACTAAGTATTACATATGATTGAACAATATATATTGTAGTCAGCATATGTAGACTATTAAAATAGACACAGAAACATAGGTTAAAGCAAATAAATTCATAATCTCTTCACGCCGACGTTTTATTTTTCTTGGTGCAATACTTACTTATATAAATATATATAAATACATATATATATATATATATATATACATGTATGTGTGCGTGCGTGTGCGTGTGTGTGTGCGTGTGTGTGTGTATGGGTGTATGTGTGCGTATGTTTATTCAAAATAGGGAATACACGACAAAGACAACGGAAGGCACAAAGAAAATAACGGAAAGACGGAAAGTCCCATCTGCTCAGTCAATCTGTGGAAATCACTACAATTTTGGTAAATTAAGGTTGAACCATTCATTCCAGTACACATTGAGACACAACAATCGGGTAGAGATAAGTTATGTATTTAGGCAAATTACACAAATATGGAGTCTACAGGGGCTTAGTTAAAGGAGAAAACTATAGAAAGGAGACAAATAGTAAAACAAAAGTGAATAGGACGGTTGTCCAACATGCTGACAAAGAGGGACACTGAGGTGTAGAATATGTAAGAAGGGAGAATATAAAGACCTGAAGATCTACCTCTTCGTTGCTGTAGGGGAGTCTGTATTTCTGTAGAGGAGTTTGTTCTGAGACTTGGACACTGACCAAGAAACTCACTCAGATGGTGGATGGGTGCTACACGAGAATGCTGAGGATGGCTCTGAACATTACTCAGTATACACTGAGGATGAAGAACTCAGAGCTGTATGGAAGGCTGCCACAAGTCAACTCAAATGTGACACAGAGGAGACTGAGGTTAGCTGGACATCGAGAGTTGACATTGCACTCAATGCTCCTGTGGGAGCCCTTGCATGGACAAACTGGAAAAGGAAGACCGAGGTTAACATATGTTGATGCCCGGACATGTTAAGGACAGACACTCGACTCTTGGAGATACAGGAGATGGCAGCGATAATGAGGGACAGAGACCGGTGGAGAGAACTTGTCCATGGATCTCTGGGAATGTTAGCCTCCCTATATATATATATATATATATATATATATATATATATATATATATATATATATATATATATATATATATATATATATATATATATATATAGTAATATTTATATTTATATACGTTTGATATAACTATAAATATGTAGGGTAGTATTAAGTAGAGAAGGTAGAGACCAATGTTCTAAATGACTAGGATTCTAGTTACACGTTTTCGACATTCATTATGCTCAGATGATACCAGACTTCCCTCTGGAAGAAACAATTGTCAGCTAATAAATGTTCTAAACTAAAATTTGATCGTTTTAACACTTTGTATATATATACAAGTGCGTGTATGTATATGTGTCTGTTTGTGTATACGTATGTGTGTCATATAATTTACTCCACCATATTCTGTCCCCACAGACACACCAAGTACGACTACGTAGTTCTCACAGTAAACACATTCAAAGAACGGTGCTGCTAAGGCACTTACTCCTAAGTATAGGAGAAGACATGCAGCCTAAAATAAAAGGTTGTCTCTACTATTCCACTATTCATTGAATACTTCTTACCAAATTATGAAAAAGCGGTGTCTGACATAACTATACTTTACTCCGTCTCTGCAGAAAACACTTGACACCACATCTCCGATGGATGACTTGCATAACGTCGAGTGGTTTGTGGGTTTATTACATCATGTTTTACCAACCAGAACTGCAAGTTCTGCCCACTGGTAATCAAACTAACTTAAATGGTATATATATATATGTGTGTGTGTGTGTGTGTGTGTGTGTGTATGTATATATATATATATAATCACACACACACACACACATACACACACACAAATATATATATATATATATATATATATATATATATATATATATATTTATATATAATAAGTTGGCGGGATTAGCATAAGGTTTCCCTACAGGTACTGGTTGCATCTCAACGTACTCAATATGAAAGGTTATGTAAAAATCCCAGAATAGACACAATGTTAATTTCCTCAATACAACACACGTAAATGGGTACCATAAATTTATACCCGTACTCGAGTTTCGGCCACACTTAATGCAGAAAGAGAGCATCTACTGTCTGCATTTATTATGCAATAATGCACAATCGGCACATGTGAATACATCAGCGGATCTCGCCTAATCAATAACGAATCGATCGATAGAATTTGATTCCAAAGAGGGGGGAGGGAGACTGAGAGAGAGAAAGATATATATGTGTGTGTGTGTGTGTGTGTGTGTGTGTGTGTGTATTCGTAATGATGTGGGTGTAGTAGATTTTATAAAGTCGGGATTCAATTCAATGTTAATTATACAAATTTATAGTTTGTTACATTAAAATAAAAAAATTAAAATACAAATAGAAATTCATATAAAATTACGGCGTCTCTTGGAACCTGTTTATGTGGTGTGATGGTATTACTTAGTCATATATATATATATATATGTAGATAAATCTACCAAAATATACGGTAGTGTCCAATCTGTATGAAGAACTCAATGTAATCCAAATATCATGACATTTTTTCGATGAAAATCACAAGAAAACAGAGTCAAGATAAATTAATAAAAACAATGAATAAAAACAAAGAAACAGTTCCTTATATTAAAAAATTCATCATTTTACGATCGTTTCTAGGATATATATGTGTGTGTTGGTATGTATATCATATAGATCTATGTAAAAATTTTACAAACTATCAGAGGGAATATACATACCTACACATGGTGACTTCAGAAACAATGATATTTGTTTATTGAAAAAAAACAACAAAGATTTAATATAATAGGTCTGTTTGGAAACAGGTTTTGAATTGACCAATAGAAAAGTAGTAAGTGGTCAAGTTGATAGAATAGTAGTAGCAGAAATTTAATTTAGGGGTAGAGGAATGCAGACTTCAGTTTTGAATGGAAAGAATACTTTGAATGAAAAGATTACTTTGGGGATGAAAAGAGGTCAAGCCGGTGAAAAGTACACGAAAATTTGATGTTATTAAAGAATAATGCTAATGTTAAAATCGAAGGAGAATAAAATTTTAGGATAAATGTGTTAGTGAGAAATACTAATCTTATTTAAAACATAAGGAATTTAGATCTATAAAGGGACATTAAATTAATTTAATTGATAGGTATACTTATAGGGATACATTTATATTAATTCATATAGATGTGATAAATCAGAGTTAGATGTTATTAAAGAATGTTGTTAAAAACGAAGGAAAAGAAATTTGGGGGGGATAAATGTATCAGTGAGAAATAACAAACTTATATAGACTACAAGGAATTTAGATTCATAACAGGAAATTAAAATAGTCTATATGTATACTTATAGGTATTAATTTTACGAAAAGATAGCTGTAAAAGGGAAATAAAATTATGAAGTTCTCAGTAGTAAAATACTAATTATAGGTTAACTAAATTTAAAAAAAATAATTATAATAATTTGCAAAATATAAGTGCATATTAATTAGGTTTATAATATTTGAAAGTTCTTCTAATTCTATGATTGCACGATATAATTAATTCTTGTCGCTTATTTAATAGGATATCCTTAGATTTCATTATTTCAAAAAGTTCCTGGGAACATAATCTACACTCATATCTGTTATTTTGATAAGGGGTGGCCCTTTTGAGCACACTCCAGGTCAGGTTATAATCGATATTATTTTTTCCATAATTATTAATTATTTCAGCCAAGTATGTTGTATTAGCAAATGCGGCATTTTTAAAACTGCGTTTGTGGGTATTAAATCTTACTTTAAATTGGTTAGAAGTAGCTCCTATATATGAATAAGTTGAGTCCTTAGTGCTAATTTTACATTTATATGCTATGTTATTAATAAGGCAATTTTATTTTAATGGGCAATTTGCTTTGTTTCTACAGTTACAACCATTCGTGAATATTATATCAGGGGACTTAGTCAAATTAGGTGTGGAATTTACTCGACTTGTTGTATGTAAAGGAGATGGTGGTTTGCTGCGGTTTATTTTAGTATGATGTGTTGGTGGTATATTCATGGTTTCTTTTACATTTATATGCATTGTGGGCACTTATATTGTGTTGTATATTTTTGGTAGTGGAGTAGGAGAATTTGACCGTTGATCTATTTAAAATTTGATGGTGTTTATGGTTTGGAGGGAAGTTTTTCTCTAGCATAGTAAAACATTTTTTAGGGATATTATCTTTAATTTGTAGATTAAATGGAGCATTATACCAAGTCTATTACGGTTTCGATGTTGTTTTTTTATTTTTATACGATGTATCCTGATGTTTACTAAGAGAGTTAGTATTAGTGAATTTATTATACATATGTTTAGTTAGATTCACTGATTTAGGTGTTTTAGTCTGATTATTAGGAATTTTGTTAGTAATGTTATTAACATATATTGGAGTATTAGGATGAATGGTTTTTTGAAAGTTATTATATTGTATGTGAGAAGAGGTAGAGAAATTAAGTTTTAAGTTGGTATTTTGGGGTATAGTGTGAGTGGCATTTAGGTGTGTATTTTTCATTTGGTGTTTGTTGGTAATATTGGGTTGTATGTTTGAAGTATTATAGGTGCAAGGTATATAGACTAATTTGTTTTTGTGGCCGCTTCTAGCTAAAGCTTCGTTATAAAAGGTCGCATTTTTATCGAATACATCCTGGTTAGATGAAAGGTTAGAAATTCTGAGTGAGATATTATATGCTAGGTTTTTAAGGATAGATCTAGGGTGATTGGATTGTGAGTGTATGTAATGTAAGTTTTGGTTATGTTTATGGTAAGGTTGGTAGATACCCGTAGATAAGTCTAAAGTTGTATCAAGGAAATTAACTACTTTACTGGAGTTTTCAAATGTAATAGTGACACTATAATATTATTTGAGGAAAGTTCTAATAAGTTTTTTATTTTTTTCAATTTCTGATAGGCTAAGGTTATGTTTATATATATATATAAGCACATCTATTTACTCATAAGCACATTAATTTCACTCATATACATAGGCTCATTTTTTGTCACTTTCTCTCAATATCTCTTTATTTCTCTCTCTTACACTCTACAGGATAGAAGCGGCCACAAAAACAAATTAGTCTATATACCTTGCACCTATAATACTTCAAACATACATTTCCGAAATCTCTATTTCTCAAAGAGAAGATAAATATATACAAAATTTACGAAGGACATTTTGATGGCTTCACTAAAGAATCAGTCTTCGGGTAGAATTTTCAGATATTGTTTGAATAACTGTAACTCCCCCCTACCAAACACTACCACCATAGTACGTCTTACTATCAGCGCCATCTATAGTTGATTGCTATAAAAACAATAGGTGAGAATATTCGCTAAATGCCACTGAGGCCAATATACTTGGACATAAGAGCGTGTTAAAAACCGATTCCAGATTTTTTTGGATTGCGGGTGAGAGGGTTGACCTCTATGGCAAACAGGCACGGTTTACCTATTTTGTCAGATTAGAAGATCTATTTAGTAGCCAGGTATTCGATGCGCCAAAATAATGAAAAATTGAAATTTGATATGAATGAGTTCAAACCATAACAAGAGTCTATTACTAAACATATTTCCGCATCACTCGTATGCAGGGGATGTAATTTCATACTTACTTGGAGAATGAAACGTTACTTCGTTCTGGCAGCTCATTGCGCTACTAAAAGAATTTCAAGAAATTAGCTTTAACGCAAAATAGATTTTTGAAACTCAGAGTAAAAGTTGAAATTTGTTACATCTAGGATATCACGTACGGATGAATTCCGTTTTTATTTGACAGCATCCAGAAAACATAGTTTTCCCAACCGCTTCTGATTCGTGGATAGATTTTTCTAAATTTAGAGAAAAATTATTTAGAATTTTGTCCATTATAATCTACAGAAATATAATACGGAAGCTAAATAGAATGGTCAATTATATGATTTTACTTACGCTAGACAGATAGTGTGTAACAAAAGACACAGCAGAAACAATTCTGGACTAACTGAAATATACTTATATCGAGAGAGAAAATGATTAAATGGTGGCAGTTATTTGCAACACCCAAAGAAAATGTTTCGTTATATTCCACTCTTTCTCTCTCTGTCATGTTCCAAACTTACGTTTCTGGAGCAGTTAAATGTATTAAATTAGCCAGGACAAGGTACAACATGTGTTATGTAATACAAACAAGTCATATTCTAACTGGGAATATAATTCCTTCTTATTCAGAATCTCTAAATCCATCAATGTTTCGATTATGGTTAAATGAGAACGAATATTCATAGTCACTAAGAGCAAATATATTTTCTAGAGTGAACCGGACAACATTGTATAAAACTACATTAAGAGATATTGTAAAGCATTAGTAAAAACATTAGCATTAGTTTCCAACTTGAAAATTGGTACCAATGTATTTTTCCTGATAGTGTTCATTATTTTGACTGAACAAAACAAGATAAATGAGGTTAAATAGCTAGGAAACATTACACATTCTTGACACCCATTTGTGTAGAACAAACATGTTACATAAACAAAGTTGAACAAAGAAGTACACAGTGGAAGCTGTAATTGAAAAAAATATATAAAGAATGATAAAGTCATCAGAATTTTGCGGATAAAGTAATTTATTTGCTAAATTGAAAGTCAGCATTGTATAGAAAGGCACAATAATAACTACAGGAGGAGAGAGCGAAGCATTGTACAACAAAGAATAGCAAATGAAGTAAAATATCAGTTCCATTTACTAACTAATAGATAGAGCTCTGGGCAAAGTAATTTTCGACGATGATATGTAGCCTACTCCGAAAAGTTTAAATGAAATCTATTGTAGGATGCAATGTTGAAAGTAACGATTGTCAATAGAATTTTTATAATGTAATAAAATTTTAGTTATAAACAAGATGCTAATATCTGCTATACATACTCAGGTGCAATATAATGCATGACTTTCTGTGGAAGCAATTTAATATGTTGTAAGTATTATTTATAAAATGGAAGATATTCGTCATATCTAAATCATCGCACGTACTTTTTAATAATACGGATTAGCTACTAAACAATATTTTACACTTTAGCTACAGACGCCACTAAAAATGCCAGTCAGGATAAAAGGTATATATATATATATATATATATATATATATATATATATATGCGCAGAGAAGACAAAACATAAATAAATAAATAAACAGACTAAATAAAGATGGCGTAGGCATACAATACAACAGGAGGAAACATAATAGCACCACTGACGATGTTGCAGATGTGCAACGAAACAACTTTGTTATACTATATATATGTGTTTGTGTCTATATTATATCTGTATTTTTGGCCGTTGGTCAGTCAATGGTAACATTGAGGACCGAATAAATTAAATGAACCGATATAAAAGACACAGAAGCGAAAACCAACCAAATAGTGAGTGTGTTCTGTTATTAATTCTGGCAATATTATTACACAAATATGACCCTCCTCAAGTATAACAATATATATATATATATATATGTATATATATATATATATATATATATATATATATAGAGAGAGAGAGAGAGAGAGAGAGAGAGAGAGAGAGAGAGAGAGATAGAGAGACAGATATGTGTATGTATATATATATATATATGTGTATATATATATATATACATACATATATATATTCAAAATATTAATAAAAATAGACATTCGTGTGATCAAGTATATTTTATTATACATATTTCAGAGGTACTGAGCTCTCTTCAACAGTACGTCCTCATCAGATAAAATAAGATGATGCATGTCATACCCTGACTTAGTAGATAGTTAAGTTTCAGTCATGGGAGAAAAAAATCATTCTTTAATTTATTCATTGAACCTTGTTTAACCTTTAAATATATATACATATATATATATACATATGTATATATAGAGAGTGATAGATAGACAGATATGTGTATGTATATATGTGTGTATATATGTGTATATATATATATATATATATACATATATATATATATATATATATATATATATATATATATATATGTATATATATAAATATATATATATATATATATATATATATATATATATAGGTGTGTCTGCGTGCGCATCTGAGTGAACGGACATGTGAGACTGTGTGTTTGTGTGTACACGTGTGTGTGTGTGTGTGTGTGTGCGTGTGTCTGTGTGTATGTTTGTGTGGGGGTGGGGGTGAGTGTGCGTGTGTATGTGTGTGTGTGTTGTGTGTGTGTGTGTGTGTGTGTGTGTGTGTGTGTGTGTGTGTGTGTGTGTGTGTGTGTGTGTGTGTGTGTGTGTGTGTGTCTGTGTGTGTCTGTGTGTGTGTGTGTCTGTGTGTGTGTGTGTGTCTGTGTGTGTGTGTGTGTGTGTGTGTGTGTGTGTAAGTGTGTATGACATGCCTGTCTAGCAACACATATAAAATGTCGAGTGGACAGTCTGAAAACCTTTCACATACAATTTCTCAATTCTTGTTCGGTTATTAATATCTACAAAAGATTACCATTATCATCTCTATTTTTAATTAGTCAGTTTTTGATTGATCTTATCAATGATCATGCTGTGATAACGTACAATAGAGACCAATCGCAGTCTCTATAGGTTCTGGTAATAGTCTCGATCCCCGTCGTCTTCGTAGCAGGTGCTTATCTTTAGTCCCTTTGCTAGCATTCTGTAAGAGTTTCTTTTTATTTCTCATCCAACGTATTTATTGCTAAGATGGCCGTGTGTGGGTTGAGGGAGATTTGAACATGTGGTAGAACGTCAAAATTATGATCTCCGATTGTGTTTCTCGGAGAGGAAATAAGATTTTTTGTTGCTAATCAATGTCATAGTTTATCTTAAAATGGGAGAGCTTTGCTTGCTTGGAATGCAGCTTTGGTTTCGAATATTGGGCAAATTATGGGTGTGTGTTCTGAACCATTAATAAATATATAAGGGCGGTGAATTGGCAGTATCAGTAAAGGGTCGGACGCCATGATTTACAGCCGAGAGTTACGGCCCTTTATGGTCTGAGTTCAAATCCCGCCGAGGTTAACTTTGCCTTTCATCCTTCCGGTGTCGCTAAAATAAGGTACCAGTAATACACTGGAATAATTACTAAAAGTGGAAACAATTAATACATATATAAAACAGGACTTGTAAATGGAGATGTTGGCATGGGATAACATCAAAATTATGAAAGTAAATTGTTCTTGGAAAGTAAGGTAAAGTTAACATGGATAGAAAAGCCTTCGATTGAGATTTGAATCCCAGGGTATGACTTTACAGTGTTTACACTAATCTACAATGTGTTTACCTCGTGACTCCTAATGTATTAGGAGGATCTTATATATATATATACATGTGTGCGTGTGTGGGTGGGTGTGGGTGTGTGTGGGTGTATATGTGTGTGTATGTGTGTGTGTGTGTGTGTGTGTGTGTGTGTGTGTGTGTTATTATGTAACTTGTGGTTACTAGTGGCGACGCTGGTTGACGCACTGAATACTGTTACCAGGTCCGTCTCCCGTTAGGTTGTGCTTCAGGTTAACGCGGCTGTAGTTTCAGAGTGTATATAATGTGACAATAAGAATTGCAGCTTTTTGTAAACTTTATTTCATATTACAATTGTTTCTATATCGATCAGCTCGGCTTTGATCAAGCGATCGGATCCCGACCTTTAATCGACAATTCTTCAAACATGAGGGTTTACATAGGTGGTCCCATCCAAACATGAGCAAGAACAGAGTTTTAGAAGAATGCAGATCAGTAAATAAGGAGGGAACTTTAATTGAATATATCACAGATTAACAGCGCCATAGCTGCATGGTTTAACTCAATCCCAATAATGCGCTAGAGCTAGGTTAACACAACCACAAGGGTATGGTCCGAACGTGGAAGAGCAAAACTCCCACTGTCATCGCCTCCATCCCCCCCCCCTCCCATATCTCCGTATGATGAGCAAATGGCGTCCCACGCACTGGCCTCCCCAAAGTCCCAGCGTGCAGAATGGAGAAGGTGTTTACCCGGAGGATGGTAAGCGATATGCGCTGGAAGAGCCATTCCAACTCGCGAGGCTCCCACCTGTGGCTGGCCAGCTCAGCGCCTATGGTGGTGAATAGGGAGGTAGCCCTAGGGCCAAGGACAACAGTAGTCTCCACTGCCAAGGGCACGACCTGTCGGAGAGTGACCGGTACTTGGAGAGTTTGGCCTACTCAGTCTGACGTGCAGAAGAACCTGGGTTAGTCGCAGACATCACCAGGTTGCGTCTGGAAAAAGTGTCGCTGCAAGTGGCATCCCAGACGAGGGGTTTGCCACCGCGGAACGGGAAGATGATCATACTGTCTGACATTTGCCGTCCCCTCTGTCCAGCTCCACTGGCTCGAGCTGGGAGGGGTAGCCTGCAGCATCCAAGCCATGCATTATAACCTCGTTGAGGGCAACAAGGCGTGGAAGGCGGACGGCACTGTGGCGACGAAAAAGTGGGTGGAGGCCGAAAGATTCCACGGTAGATCCATAGCAACATTTAAGTGGCTCGCAGATCCAGAGGCCAAGCCTGAAGGAAACGCAGATGCACAGGATATCGTTGTCTATATGCGTGCCTGTAGAGAAGGGGGGCAAGGAGGGTTTAGAGGCCGCGCAAAAACAGGCAAGGCGGTTGTGGTAGAACTGGCGCGTGAGCGTCTCTGAGGCCAGGTTGCACAGGATGGCATCAAATACTGAGAGGGTCTCGGGGACAGACTCATCAAATACACCCTCCAGCAGGTCCTGTCAGAAGCAACTGTCTCCAACAGATGCGTATGTATATATATATATATGTCCCCAATGATATGTAATTTATGTGTGTGTATATATATATATATATATATATATATATATATATATATATATATATATATATATATATATATATACATATATATATATATATATATAAATATAAATTAGCGAGAATCGTATTTCAGCTCAGGAATTAATGAAAAACAACTTCCGGGATGTGTGGCAAGCGCTCGATGGTTCAGATAAACCAGAGCTACAACATACGTTAAGGGCCAAACACACTGAGACGATGGTTAAACACACATCCGCACAGCCAAAGAAACGACCAAGTAATTCGGGTCAAACAATAAAAATATATGTGATATATATATATATATATATATATATATATATATATATATATATATATATAGGAACAAGTATGACCCCGACGGCAGAGCTCAAGCCGTTTAGACGGCTATTTCTGGTCTCAGGGGTCCAGAAATAAGATTTTTTGTTTTAATCAATGTCATAGTTTTCTTAAAATAGGAGAGCTTTGCCAGAAATAGCCGTCGAAACGCCTTGAGCTCTGCCGTCGGGGTCATACTTTGTCCTATTACCCACTCTACTACCCTAAGTGTTGAGTACTTTGGTGCGTTATGGTCCATCTGGTTCCTTACCACAATGATTTCGTTATATATATATATATATATATATATATGAGCCTCGATAAATCTACATAATTATATACTTCGGTCTAGCATTTATACAGGGTGTCCCAGAATACACTGGACAATTTCAACATATAGTAACAATTTAATCAATTGTAAAAGTAGGTGAATATAATATATTTTTATATGGTCTAGTTACTTTTAGGAAACGCTTAAGTTCTTCATTTGGAAAGGCGCAGATTTCAGCTGACTTTTTGCGAAATAGTGAATGCACAAAACATATAGGGTTCGATTTACTGTAAAGAGTGTAGAAAACTTTACTATGTTCCTAATTGTATTTTATACGGTATTATAAAATATTAACATTCATAGCGAAACCCTGTTACGATACCAATGTTTCAACACCTGTCTGTTTATCTATACTTCAGAAGGAAGGTGAGAGTGGAGACACATGTGTTACACCTCAGTAAATTCGTTGAAAGATGGGTGAATGTGGCGAAAATGGCCCGAGTGAAAGGGTCTTCTCCCTATATAAACCTGTTTGGTGAGGGAGACAAACCCAGTGAATACGGGAACACCTACAAAACGTGGTCCTGGTGCTGATGGTGGTTCTATCATTGTGGATTTCGATTGTTATTATATTTCATATATAGTTTATTGTTATTTATTAGTGTTAAACCTTATACGATTTTTATATAAAACGCCCGCCGTCACGTCTTGTTATATGCTATTGCTTGTACGCCCCTGTGGCAAATAAAGAAAGATATTTATGTATCTATCTATCTATCTATCCATATATCTATATATGTGTATCTATCTTTCAACTCATCTCTCTACCAGTCTATCTCTCTCTCTCCTTATATAAACATATGCGTGTGTGTGTCTCTGTGTATTCGTGCTCGTATGTACATATTTATTTACGTATCTTTTCATTTTACACAACTTCGACAAACATATAATATATATATATATATATGTGTGTGTGTGTGTGTGTGTGTGTGTGTGTGTGTGTGTGTGTATACGTTTAGACACTTATCATTGGGTGTGTTTGGGGGATATTTTTATGTTTTAGTGTTATAGAAGTCAAATATATGTATAAATGAGTATATATATGTATATATATATATATATATATATATATATATATATATATATATATATATATATATATATATATGTATATATATGTGTGTGTGTATATATATATATATACATATATATATATATATATATATATATATACATATATATATATATATATATATATATATATATATATATATATATATATATATATATACACCTACACACACAGACACACATATATATATATATATATATATATATATATATAATATACTCTTGCGTACGTACATACATACATTCATAAAAACACACGCATACATACACCCATACATATATGGAATGAATGACCTTATGCTTCAAAATTGACAGAAACTGTCTTTGAAGCATGTATGATTGCTTCGCTTCTATTTTCTTTTGGCAAATTATTGCAACACATCTCTCCATTTAGCCGCCATCTCATTCTACTTCCTTGCCCTTTCATCTTCTTCACCAATGATTTTCTTATTATTGTATATATATATATATTTGTTTGTAAATATATATAGATAATATGTGTGTGTTTGTGTGTGTCAATATATAGATGTATTTATTTTTATATAGGGATATATAGAAGTACACATACATACACAGATACATACAAACACACATACGCACACATGTATATATACATATATATATATATATATATATATATATACATATGTATATATATATATATATTTATATTTATACATACATTTATGTATTTGTACAAACAAACACACACACACACACACACACATATATATATATATATATATATATATATATATATATATATATACGCATGTATGTATATGTGTGTGTGTGTATGTCAGTTTGAGTGTAGTATATATAAAAACATATATGACTATTTCTGTGGTTTGTTTACTTTGTGTACACTCTACATATGAGGGCGTCACTTCTATTGTTGCCTGACATTTAACGCATTGCTTCAGCTGCTAGAAATTTCCTTTCTAAAAGAGATTCCTCTATTGGTAGTTAGGCTATTAATGTTTCTTTACTTATTTGTTGTACACATTATATTGTTGCTCTGTGTAGTACAAGCAGCTATAAAGCTATATCCTGCGCCATAAAGTTATCAGCTAAAAGTAGCCTACGGTGATTACAAAATAAAAGCTATTTATAAGGAAAAAGTCACAACTAAATATAAGGGGAAAATATACAAGGAAAAATTATAAGTGAAAAAAGAAAAGATTGGAAGAAAGAAAAAGCGTAGGAAATATTCATAACAGCATTACTCCATATAGATTTCGCCTGAAACAGAAGAGTTTCTTTATTAGGGTTCACTCTACTATCATATGTGATAGTCTTTATTTTGTTGATCCGTATTTTGTTGCTAAGCTACGTACGAATTGTTTTTTTATCTTTTTCATCTGATCATATACACGGAAATACAATTGTAAATTCCCGTCTCTCTTTTTGTTTTATTTTGAAGCGGATTATTAATAACATCGTTAAATGATCATGTACGTTATTGTTTGTTAGTGAATATATTTTCCACGTCAGTTCTTTTAAAACATTAGATTGTGAGTATTTTCTTTTATTTCAATAACGTATTTTAGTCAGTTTTCTAAATATCAGAAGACAAATTATTAAACAAAAATAAGAGTAAACGTATTATATAGCTGCAATGAAAACAGATTAAGCACATAATTTCTGTATTTAACTTACAGCGAAAGGAATATTGTTATAAAAACGATATAATTATGTGAAAGATTATTGCTGTATTACTTCAGGAATGCAGGTTGGAGCATACTAAATTATGCATTTATGTGTTATGAAATATTTTTTCGCTGGTTAAAACACGAATCAATATCTTTCATAGATACAAGACTGAAGAGAAGGAAAATTCTGGCTGTGATTGGCTTGCTTTCTCCAAATATAACAGGGAATGTTGAGTATGTAACTCATGATGACTTTTATCTTTTATTAAAGGTTTTTTCAGTGATGTGTAGATACAGCGGGATTCTTCGAATTATTAACAAGCAATTCAGATTACGGTTTGCCTTCTTATGGAAGCTTACATTAGAATTATGGCTTTACCTGTCCTTGGAACATATATTGGACATTAGTCGTGTTCCATTACTAAATATCTGAATTTAGATATTTAATGTTCTAATCATTACGTATGTTCCACATACGTATCTGACTAACTATAACTCAAATACCATCCAAGACAAATGCGATGAATCGGTATTTGTTTTAACCCTTAAGGGTAACATTTAGTATACTTATTCATCATCATATTGTTCCAAGCTCCAAGCAAAGCTGAAAGAAAAGCAGCAACGAATAACGATTTATACGAACGTTGGTTTATGTATGCCATTAATGTTATATTTTTTTTTATTGGATTGTAATTTTCCTTTCGTCCTGACCTTCGCATCTCATCTCACTATGTAGGCAAATTTACTGAATGCCGACCATTTTTATAACGTGACATTTGGTTCAATATGTATATAGGCATTTCATATGCCTTAGACATACAGAGATGGAGATACTCCAATACCAATATCCAGTCCGCCTGATGAGCAAATCGATCCGAGAGTCGATCTTATTGTAACTAATGAATCCTACAATCGGTCATTTGTGAAACACATGTAACATGATTACTAATAATATATGTTGAACTGAAACTTTAATTTCTTTCTCAATATAAACACTCTTCATGTTACAACAATAACAATCAGATGTCACACATTTAACACTGGACAACAGATTAAAGTGTAACAGGTGTATCGCCTCTAATTAGTATTACTCACAGGCTGAAATCATACACACACACATACACACACACACATGTATATATATATATATATATATATATATATATATATATATATATATATATATATACCTGTGTGTATACGTTCAACATTTGATGATATTGTCGATAATGTCGATGTCGACGTGATTTTAACTACAAAGGCAATAGCGAAAATATCATAAACGATCACTCTCGGGTTTCTTTATTTTATACATCAACACTAGAAGTGTCAGATTTCAAAATATTTGCACGTATCGTTACGACGGCCACACGAATAATAATTTCATATTCTGAACGCAATTTCTTGATCGAATATATAGAGAAATTGAAGATTTTCCTGAATTGAATTATGAAAGTTCTGTAAATTACTTGCAGCACTAACAAATTCTGGATAATTATATCAACAGACATCGTCAAATTCATATAGTCCTTTCCCTTATCCAGCCGTTGATGTGTGTGGCAAGTTGTATGAATTCTCTGTGAATTGTAGGTGTTGTAGTTTGAAAACGCTGATACTGTGTTGATCTACGGTCCCAGAGTTTCGACCGTTTGTAATCAGTTGCAAGTATTGAGCTGCCTATAAGCGAAACACTGCTCCGACCTAGGTACACAGTCTGTTACCCACTCCCCTTTCCTTTTCTTTCGTCCTTTTTCTAGTACTCCTGGCTCTTCCACTCATTTTCCTCTCATTTATGGCATTTATAGTCCAATACCGCATTATTTTTCGGTATTTTAACCAAATTTATATACTGCTGATACGGAATTACTAATATAATCCTATATACCTAATTATATAAGGACAGGAAGATATGTGACTAAGCTTTGTTAAGTTCAACTCATTTTAAGAGATGGTCCGTTTAAACTCAGTTGCTCTTCATTACATGAGGGATATGGGTGTCGAGACATGGCATTCGCATGGATTTTCAAGCAAATACACTTGACGCTGTTAACTGTTGTTCATTGTACTGCATGTTTTCCAGTACATGGGTGACGGGAGGAGAAGAGACATGTGAAACTATAATGCCTGAGCGTTAGTAAAGCGGAACCTTTGAAATCGGAAACGCAGCGACAGAAAAGACAGATATACGAGACAACAATAATTCTGTGAGTCAGCAACACATTGAAAGGTATTTGAACAAGAATCCTTTTCAGTATTCATCTGAACTTTGTAGAGGATCATTATATTTTTGGTGCTGATGTATTTTCTGGCTCTGAAGAGGGTTATACCCTTTCTTACATTAAGGATGAGTATTCGTTAAGAAAGATACCCCTCAGAAATAGTGAGGCCTAACATTTGAAGCAAACACAAGAGATTTATTTTATTGTTTAATTTTAAATTCTGTTATTACGATTATGTTTTTATGATATCTATTATATGTTGAAAGACTCAAGAATGGCATGAATAATATGACCACATTTAAGGTATATATTGATGGAGCCGATGCAGGTTTAGCAAGAGGTGTTTAAGTCATAGGTGAATAGAGCGTTGGTTGAATATGAGCATCGTTAAAGATATTAGGCAAAAGCATTGATATGAAGGAGAAAGAAAATGTGTTACGGGAATGTATCTGAAACGGCACCGGATTTGAGAGGGTGTGGGAGAGTGAGGACTTTATTGCTGACATTGAGGTGAGAGAACTGAGTTACAAAAACACTATAATCTATGTATGCTTAGAGCACAAGAGTAGCAAGAGAAATAAATGATTTTAGCCCCACATGAACATACAGAAGGAGATACACTAGAAAAACTTATTTTTATCTTACATTAGCGAACTTATAAAACGTTCTTGAGCATGAGAGAAAAACGTTATAAACGAGAAAATGTCTTTAGCAGCAACCATGTCAAACTATTATGGTATATGAAATTTGGAACAGATAGGTAAACGGAACATTCTCGTCATAACATTGTCATAATCTATAAAAACGAAGCTGTGTGTTGATCAATCAATATTGCTTTTTTGTTTGATACAAGAGTAGTATATAGAAAATAGAAGAATACCGAAACCTTAAATACGGAAATCTACAAATCTGGAATATCCGTAAATTATTAAATTATTATCCTGTCATTTGTAATAGTGGGGATAGTAGCAAGAAGCTTGAATTATTGAGTGAACATGTTGATATAGAAGTGCATTTCTAGAGACTCTAAAGATGGATCCATTGCTTGACATAGCAATAGGAGAGCTGTTATATAGATAAAGAATCGGGTTCAATCTTACTCCAATGTCAGCAGAAGAACACTGAATTGTGGAGGAAAAAGAAATAATTATGACAATAATATCAACGAACAAATTAATGTAATAGTTAGGGATAATAATTATAATTGTTTTTCTTGATCTATTTGCGGCTTTGGAAGGGCATATCGGTTTCCACTCGGTTTATATACTGTTTTTGCCGCAGATATACGAGGTGCCTTCAGAAGGTTCGTGGAAAAAGTACATAGGTAAAATTCATATGCAGAGATTTTTATCTCAATGCACTTGTACGTTCTCATACTAACGTGTGATAAGATGCTCCAACATGAACCCTTAAATGCATGTTGCAACGTATCACCACCAGTCTGAATTCAGCACCCACTGAATCATCAAATTCATGGTGGAGCTAGGGTGGAAGAGCAGCAAAATCATTGACTCTCTGGAGCAAGTTTATGGGGACAATACCCGAAATAAATCAACAAGCAACAAATGGATTTGTCGTTTTAGATGTGGATGAGATAAGATTGAAGATGCAGAAAAAGCTGCTTTGGCATGGTTTAAACTGCATGGCCCTCAGTTTGTTATAGATGGATTTAAAGGCTGGTATCAAAGCTTGCAGAAGTGCATTGACCTACACGGAGCATATGTTGAAACATAGACATCATAAGCTGTCCTTTTTCCACGAACATTTTTCAGAGATTAAAAACATTTTACTATCAATAAGGTGATAGAGCGAATCATCAGAAAGAAACTGATCACTTTCCTCGAGGGAAATGACCGCTTAACTAGCACGCAGCATGGTTTTCTCCCAGGAAGAAGCTGTCTTACACAGCTGCTCATCACTATGTTTGGGTACTGAAACAGCTGCTAGACAGCGCACGTGTGGACGTGATATATCTTGACTTTGCGAAGGCTTTTGACAAGGTCGACCACGGAATAATATGTCACAAACTACACAGACTCGGTATAACTGGTAAAGTAGGTGAGTGGCTGCATGATTTCTTAAAAGACAGAAGCCATACAGTTGCAGCTAATGGGGCCCTCTTAAAGGAAATATCAATAACAAGTGGGGTGCCCCAGGGAACAGTCTCGGGACCACTACTGTTTCTGGTGGCTTTCTCTCTCAGACATGCCCTCTGTACTACATACAAATCTCTCACTAGCTATGCTGATGACACAAAGGTAGCACAGGTGATCAAGAACCAGGCTGATGCTACACTTTTACATGGTCTGGATTCCATATACAAATGGGCTGGGGACAACATGCATTTAATACTGTAAAATTGCAAGCTCTACAATATCAACCTGCTAATGCAAGGACAGTACAACATAGCTACACTGGACCAGGAGAGATCGAAATCCCCGTCTCGAAATCGATACGAGACCTAGGGATAGACATGAGCGACGGTGCATCTTTTTCTTCACACCGAATCAGTATATACTTGTTGGTAATTATACACTTATCAATCTATATCATAGCATTAACATCTAAAAGATGTTGAAAATGTACTTGGAGTCATTAAGTTGTAATTATATTAATTAACGGGTTTCACAATTTCCTGAGCTGAGGAAACATTAGAGCTATGCCGTAAATTGAGAGAGAAAGAGAAGGAATGAGATCGGTGGGAGAAATTTAGAGAGATAATGTGTGGGGCAGAGTGTGAGAGTGACCCGGAGAGAGAGAGAGTGAAAGAGAGAGAAAGAGAGAGAGCAACCAGGGGGTGAACGGAAGATTATGATAAATAGAGACAGGGCAAAGACAGCTATAGATATATATAAAGTGTGGTCTGTGCTGTAATAAAGGGTGGAAGTATTGAGGAGAGAATACTTCCCTAAGACGAAAACATCGCCTTATCATGATTACAATTTCAGGCGTCGAAGTCATTATCACCCGAAACAAAATAAGATTATTCAAATATTATTCTGATCGATATTTACCAATGATTTGGCAGCAGAAATGTTTGATATTCAAACTTGGCATGAAATGAATGAGTTCCAAAATCGATGGTATCTTCTTGATAAAAGAAATCTCACTTCTTTCTAGATATCTAGTCATATTTGTTGGCTGTTCTGTTATACCCGTTTAACCTTTGACACAAATCATTACAGGCTAACAGATCTATCCTGTGTTGACAGAAAGATTGGAACGACGGAAAAATGATCTCACATGCAGTGCTGTCTCTGTCTAGACTCTGTCCAAGATCTCACATGCAGTGCTGTTTCTGTCTAGACTCTGTCCAAGATCTCACATGCAGTGCTGTCTCTGTCTAGACTCTGTCCAAGATCTCACATGTAGTGCTGTCTCTGTCTAGATTCTGTCCAAGATCTCACATGCAGTGCTGTCTCTGTCTAGACTCTGTCCAAGATCTCACATGCAGTGTTGTCTCTGTCTAGACTCTGTCCAAGATCTCACATGCAGTGCTGTGTCTGTCTAGACTCTGTCCAAGATCTCACATGCAGTGTTGTCTCTGTCTAAATGGTGCAGCCTTTCGTCTCCAGTTCCCACATTCACCGATGTGTAAATTACCTAACATTGAATTTAGAATTTATGGAATTATCTTCAACCCTTCAATTTACCACCCGTAGCTGAAGCAGATGAAACGAAATCGGTATATGTGTTACCTGGCAATATTTTCTGTAATTATACTTATGGCTGAAGTATTGAATTTAATTTGTTTTACATGTATTGTATTAACGTGTCTTTTAGATTACGGATTAAATAGCGATAAACCTAATTCATGAAGTTGGAACCAATGCTGGCTAGTTAAGTAAATGATAATGATTGTTTATGTTTAATAAGAAGGGGAATCGCCGCCGTAATAACAGCTTACGGAACACCTGAATATGGTAAGCAGTTAACATCAGACAGAAGGCTTGATACAAATCCATGTAGTTAGTGTACTCGTCAAGGACTAAGATAAAAACTACCACCGAGCTTCAATTACAATGTTTTCAAATATGAGATCTTGAGAATAACCTGTTTAATTTCAGATTCGATAAAATTCGGAGCAGCTGGAGTTTGTGATCGTCTCAATTCCACATTTCTGCATTTTCAGTTGAAATCTATTTAACAAAATGTTTGTTTAAATTCACAAATACTTTGCAGAAAAGTATTTTTGTGATTCTCTACTCAAGAACTTTTGAAAGGCCTAAGCATATGTAATTCCCAACTCTTTGAAAAGCACTTATCAATTCGGTAACTATTTTCAGGTCACTTGAGAATACAAAGGTATAAAAATTAGACTTGCAATTATTCCAGTCACAATCCAGTTGCTATATTATTTTATGTCTCTCAAGCATCCTCATTGCTTTTTAAAATTACTCACAAATCGATAACTCTTTTATTCGTTTTCATTTTCTGTGTTCCCTTACGATGATATTTTTTCTGGTTACATTTCAATGTCTAATGTTAGTGTTAGCAAAGGATAAACGTGTGAAAGCGATATAGAAACTTGCTTCAATGATAAGCTGTGATGTATATGGATATCAGTCCTCATACGAATGTAACAAATACAAGCATTAATAAATGATAGGCACGTGACATTATGTATAACAATGAATTTACGTTACTCTTCTGCAAGATTCAGAAAAGAATAGAAAAATATGAAATATTCATAGATCAAATATAAAATCCAGATTTAATTTTAAGTAGACCGATTTGGAATGGATCTACGTAGGATTTCTGTACATTAAATGATATATATACGTATATTTATATATATATATATGGATGTGTGTGTATATATATATATATATATATATATATATATATATATATATATATATATATATATATATATATATATATATATATATCGATGTTAACAGTGGTGTCATTCACATATAAATCGCGTGAATCAAGCATTCTATCATTCTCTCGTTGAAATCCATATCATGACCAAACAGGATTGAAGATTTATCATTCATAATCAGCTGCTATCACAAGCTAACAACTGTAAATGTGAACATTCTCACCTGTTAGCGAATAATGCATTTTGTGAGTAATAAAAGGTACGTGTGAAATCAATATGATTAGATGGGACAATAGAAACTGAATGATACAAGATCGAAGAAGATTGCTATGATACTAATAATAATATTACATGAAGGAATAATAACCTCATTTAGGGATTCATGGAAAGCACGATATTCACATATTTATCTCGTACTACTTCCTCCTTCTCTCTCTATTTCTCTCTCTCTCTCTTTCTATCTATATATATATATATATATATATATATATATATATATATATATATATATATATATATATATATATATAAACAATGAGTTATTTGGTTTGTCGATTATTCTTTTTTTCTTTTTACAACAAACTAGAAGCACTCAACTGTTTTTTTACACTTGCCCATGAAATACGTATAATAAAATAAATATGGTTTTATAAAGATATTTTCCATTTGTTAATATTATTGATAGATAGATAAATATATTATTATATTTTGGGAGGATCATGTTGCCAATATTTATTTCAACACACGTTTTCAGATAAGAAATCTCGCAAAACATATTCAAAGGCGAATTATATATATATAGGGAAAAAAGATGAAATCGAAAATGCAACTGGAGTCTTATTTAAAAATATATATATATATATATTTGGTTCCTTTACCAGTTTCGCAGTTCTTCTGCTTTTCAAAAGTAGAGTTGAGATGGACGTCTGTGGTTTTTCTTACAGATGTGAGAAAAACCACAGACCCTCCATCTCAACTCTACTTTTGAAAAGCAGAAAAACTGCGAAACTGGTAAAGGAACCAAATATAGATATATATTTTTTTTAAAATAAGAATCCAGTTGCATTTTCGATTTCATCTTTTATCCTTATACTTTCACTCGTGTAGGACACCTCGGTAATTTTTCATTTTGTAAAAAAACACACACTTTTTAATATATATATATATATATATATATATATATATATATATATATATATATTATTTGATCAGAGACACACACTGTATTATGTGACGCAACTGCGAGGGATTAGCGGCCTTTAGATTCATCTGATCAATGAAAGAATTGCTAATACTGTAAATAAAACCCCTTTTGTACAGCCAAACTTGTTATTCTTCACTCTTTCTCTACTATGTCTATATATATATATATATATATAGGAAAAGGGAAAAAATACAGTAGAAAATGGTAGAGGGTTTTTTTCAGTATAACATCAAAATATTTATTTACAAAATAGGGATTTCAGCATTTAACGGTATACCGGTTTTAGCTTTATATGCTTTTCAACGACGAAAGTGCATATTTATACGAATTGCATATTTATACGAATAATACCAAAATGGAGAAAAAAAATCTTTAGTTTTTACATACATATTTAGAGAGGGGAGTTCATTTTTTGTCCATAGTTTTGTTAGAGTTGACCAACAAAGGTGGTAGCAGTTTAAATTGTTGGCTTCGACTGAGTTCCTTAGTTTCTGATTCTTCAATGAATATATATATATATATATATATATATATATATATATATATATATATATATAAAGGATAACCAAATCCGTTCCTCAGTTGAAATCATTTAGTTCTATAACCATTTCGATTAATACAGACATAATACCAATAGAATGAATTAATTTACGACTTACATATAAATATGGAGTTCTCCGAATTGTCTTTGGAGTCCTCGATAAAGCGCATGGCTCGGAGATCAGAGAGTCACTCCAGGTAGAGCCGCTACTTTTCCAAATTAAGAGATAACAGCTCACATGCTATGGACGTGTGGTTAGAATATCTCAGGAAAGAATCGCTAGACAGATTTTATGGGCAAAACCAACAGACAGGGAATCCAAGGGTAGACCCCGAGCAACATGTTGGATAACGTCCATGAGTTTGACTGGTATCGCTTGGTAATCCAGCCAGGTCTGTTGGAGACGGGTACTGCTGACATGAACCCGCTGGTAGGAGTGTTTGATGACCCCGCCCCCACGATCCTCTGAGGAATAATAATAATAATAATAATAATAATGGTTTCTTATAGGCACAAGGCCAGCAATTTGGGGAGAGGGGAAAGTCGATTTAATTGACCCCAGTACGTGACTGGTACTTTATTTTATCGGCCCCATAAGGATGAAAGGCAAGTTAACCTCGGCGGGATTTGAACTCACACCATAAAGGGGCGAAACCCTATGCTGAAAAGCATGGCGTCCGACCCTCCACAGATACTGCCAATCCACCGTCTTCAATACTGCCAATCCACCACCCTAATAATAATAAGAAGAAAAAGAAGGTATCAACATTTCTCATAATCACATAAAAACATTGATTGATTAGGTGAGTCTTGTTATCCCATTCTGTTATAAGAAGAGTTGAAAGAGCGAAATATAAGATAAGGAAAAGAAAGGGCAAACTATGTGAGTTGTGCGGTGAAACACGGCACATATGTTTCAGCATTGTTTAGGGAGTAAATATTGTGAGACAGAAATTAAACAGAACATAAATTCCTATATAAATTATGTCTATGGATAAATGTCATATTTTTTTGGCATGTTTTGCAATATTGTCCTAGATTCTATACACATGTTTTCCTGTGAGATTATGAGAAAACTTTACACCATATAATAATAATGAAATTATTGTATACAGTGCTCAGGTGCACTACAACTCATCAAAGGTGCATGTATAGTATATAGAATAATATACAAATGGCATGATATACATGTGTGCGTATGTATGGAGGGGGAATATTAGGTGTAGTGTTGGCGAATCTCAGGAAGCATGGAGGTTTTAATCGATGCAGAGTCTCGACAGCTAACAACTGATGCAGGGAGTTTGTTCCATGCTTCAGAAACTCTGAGCGTGAAAATATGTATATATAATTAAGTAATGACTTTAAATTATTAATTTCTGTTTAAATGTTCTTGCATATCTCAATCTATAGAATTCCCATGAATGAAATCAGATACTATTTTAATCAACGCTCCATTATAAATTCCTTTAGTTTTCATTTGCCAAAATTATCGCGTAGAGTTTTTTTTATTTTTATTATTATTCTAATTGTTGCGATAGCAAACATCAGTCAAGATAATTTGCTGCTACATTTGTAATAAGGAAATCACTTTAAAACGAACACAGAATTCATCAAACATAGAATATTCAATGCCAAATTTCAAGATAGAATATATATTGAAAATAATTGTTTCTACATTTGGTATAAGGCCAGCAATCACCCAGTACATTACTGGTACCTTATTTAATCTACCACATAAGGATGAAAGGCAAAGTTAACCTCGGCGGGATTTGAAATCAGACCATAAAGGGCCGTAACTCTTTGCTGCTAAGCATGGCGCCCGACCCTCTACCGATACTGGCAATCCACCACCATATATTGAAAATAATACAAGACACAATCATGCAAAAAGCCAAGATGAAGCTGGCGTATACAATTATCTAAAATATGTCAAACAATTAGTAATCCATTCATATATTTTTTTAATAGTCTCCTATAGGTAAAACATGTCTACATTTTATTTGATTAATGTTTTCTTCTTGCGTTTAATGTTATTTCCTTTTCCAAGTAAGATTGTAAATTATTTAAATGAGACAATATGTATAATTATAAAAATTATTTAATATCGAATTTAATTTTAATTAATTGATCTTCCAGAAATATGCATTAATATGGGCATACAATTATGTACGTTTGCTTCTTCGGTAAATAGAAATTATTGTGTTTGCAAAGAAAGACAAAATAAGAATTATATAAACCCATGTAATGTACAACTGATTATATCTTATGTCTCTTTCCTCTTCATCTTCTTTTTCTTCTTCCTCTAAGTCCGCACCTTCTTCACCTTCTTAATTGTTGCTTAATTATTCCTAACAGGGTCATAGCAGTGGAGTGTTGAAGCACGCCTCCAGTATATTGGACAATTTGTGAAGTCCTTGGTATATTTGGTATATTTGGTATATTTGGTATGTTTGAAAAATGGAAAAGAATGACAACACTTGTTCTAAATAATTTAATTTTATCATATTATAATTTTACAATTTCGTTTTGTAGATCTAGAAAGTTATTTGTTAACTTTGGTGGGGAGAACTTTCTCGTATTCGCCACCGACGAATGCGAGAAAGTTCTCCAGGAAAGTTAACCAGGAATCTTTAAAAATTGTCCCCACTGAAGCTAACAAAGAACTTACTAGATCTACAAAACCGAATCATAATATTATGAAAATTAAATTGTTTAGAACTACAAGTCAAGTCATTCTTTTCCTTTATATATATATATATATATATATATATATATATATATACAAATAACAGGAGGCTGGACTGGTGTAAATCCTTGAAAGGTTTATTATACTATGATCATTTCAATGACCGGGTTCCATATGAATCGGGTGATATCACCGGATTCTTATTTAACCCGGTCATTGAAATGATCATAGTATAATAAACCTTTCAAGGATTTACACCAGTCCAGCCTCCTGCTATTTTTATTTATAATTAACTCCGTATTCGCACCACCAACTACGCAAACGAAGACGGGTGAACTGCACTACGTTGAGTACTCTCCACAATATTACACCAAGATTGACCATACAG
This sequence comes from Eledone cirrhosa, assembly GCA_964016885.1. Taxonomy (NCBI): domain Eukaryota; kingdom Metazoa; phylum Mollusca; class Cephalopoda; order Octopoda; family Eledonidae; genus Eledone; species Eledone cirrhosa. The sequence goes on from OZ024745.1 coordinate 133,340,776, forward strand.
AATGACTAATTCTATCCAGTGCTGAACTAACAAACCTAAAGATATATATATATATATATATATATATCGTTTCTGAATTTGTTTAGCAAGATTCTTCATCTGAAATCGTGTGTTGAAACCGATATTGTTATACTTTGGTAGGGTCTTGTTGCCAATAAGAAACCAAAATTAAATAGAAAATATGAGTGGAACAGCAACATCACAACTTACAATTAAAAACAAAATGAAAACACACACACACATAGAACAAACAACCAACCTGTAACATGTAAATAAACAAATAAATAAATGAACATAAACACACATAGACACCCGAATGTGGCGCATGCGCAGACTGAGCACACAACACACACACAGAAACAAAATGGCGTAGGACAGAACAAAGGAGAGGCACAGAAACAAAGAAAGGAATCCCCAGTCACTGAAGAGGTCACAGAGTGTGTGACGAAGGAGCTATGACTATATATAAACAACTATCTGGTTGTGGAACCAACCAACCAACCAGAAATTTATAAATTTATAAATTTATAAATTTATAAATATATAATAAATTGAAGTGAAGCAACTGGTGCGTGTGTTTCTTATTGGCAACATGACCCTCCCAAAGTATAACAATATATATATATATATATATATATATATATATATATATATATATATATATAGGAGAAAGTATGATCCCGACGGCAGAGCTCAAGCCGTTTCGACGGCTATTTCTTGACTAAAGTAAGAGTTTACTTTAGTCCAGAAATATCCGTCGAAACGGCTTGAGCTCTGCCGTCGGGCGTCATACTTTCTCATATTGCCCACTCTACTACCCTAATTATTGAGTACTCTGGTGCGCTATGGTCCATATGGTTCCTGGTTCCTTACCACAACTCCTTCGTTACATATATATATATATATATATATATATATATATATATATATATATATATATATATATATATATTAGTATACTCTGCTCTGCGTGAGAATCGAGTGGTCAACTGGCATACGACATATGGACGCATTTTCCGGCAACCCTACAACAACTATATATATATGTATATATGTACGTTGGCATGAATATATACGTTAGCACGTGTGTATGCGTTTATGTATGTATGTGTGTATGTATGTATTCATGAAACATTTACATCAATTCCATTAATGTAAACGAACTCAATGTAAATGCAATCAATCTACACCCACCTCCACGTCGCAGCAGTCATTTACCGAAAATGTCATAAAGTGAAGTAACTGGCCCATCCAAACCCCACTGAAACACTCTCACCATAATATCAACTAACCTACACTACAGACGGTTTTGCATAGGACTAAAGTCTTTAGATTGCTGTCGAGTATAACGTGGCTTTTACTTATCAGGAGCGATTAAACCACAACGAGTATTGCCCCCACAAATAATGGTTACAATTAGAAGAATAACGTTTCGCCCATGCAACCCTCACCATCCCGCTTATAGAGACACACCGGGATAAACTGCACAAGAACCAGTACTGGTCATACCGAGATAAACTGCACAAGAACCAGTACTGGTCATACCGAGATAAACTGCACAAGAACCAGTACTGATCACACTGACACCTTTAGTCATCCACTCACATATTGCAAATCCTATCCCACTTAATAAACCGATAAACCTGAATAAATTACATGCCATCAAATCATAACTCCACCCAATCATTTAATCAAACTCCCACAAAATCTGACCATTAACTTAAGCAACAAAAGGCTGAATGATTTTACTGCAGGATCAATAATTAAATAATCAAATTACAACTGAATAGAAATATACAGTAAACAATAGCGAAAGGAATCCATCAGAACGCTAACTACACATCTAAACAGACGATCCTAAACAAAGCACAAAATAAGGAAAATCCACTCAGCGAGAAACAATGGATATTAAAGTAATACTCAAATTAAAAAGCAATCCATACAGCATGGACCCATAAATATTAAAATAAAGCTACATTTTATATTATTATCATGCTCCTATATTAATTTCATTATTCAATATATATTTTACAGATATTCAAGTTTTTTTAAACATTTATAATTAACTCTTTGTAAATATGACAATTAAATTCAAAATCAATATGAATTTCATTACATGAAACAGATAACAACGGAAAATCTCTGACGTATACAGGAATATAATTCATTGATTGTTGAAGCCAGTGGTAGTACTCAATACAGGTTGTTTATAACATTACGCTGTTATATCTAATAACGTAGGAAGGTAGAAAATTACATAAACCTTTATATGTGAAGAGATGTGTAAGACGTTTTTAAGATCGAGAAAACCAAACGAGTATCAACGTTCATCTACAGATTCCTAGTTATATAACGACAGCAACAGTTGACTGATAATATGACAACTCGGTCAATCATATTGGTGTCCTCCCCACAGCCCCAGTGGAGAGAATGGAGAAGGCGTTTCCCCGGAGGATGACAAGGGAGACGCGCTGGAAAAGCCATTCCAACTCGCGAGGCTCCCACCTGCGGCTGGCCAGCTCAGCGCCTATGATGGTGAGTAGGGAGATAGCCCTAGGGCCGAGGACACCAGAAGTCTCCACTGCCAAGGGTATGCAAACTTGTCGGAGAGTGACCAATATCTGGAGAGTTTGACCTCCTTAGTCCGACGTGCAGCAGAACCTGTGTTAGTCAGGCAGAATATATGTTAAATCATAAAAACATCAATTGTCTCCATTGCGAGCATTATTGCCTCTGTTAGCGAAGTCTTAAGGAACTGAACTGATATTTCACTTTAATTAAATATTATTGTGCAAATCTATATTGTATGATAACCCTGATGGAACACAGTGTTCAATGTTTATTCCTATTCTCGATCAAAAACATATGAGGTCTAAAAACAATTCCTAACGTGCAAATTGAATTGCAATATATGCTATATATTAGTGTATTAAAAATACACTAATATATATATATATAATACAACTAGAAATCGATTGACATATTTATATATATAAAATAAACATATGAAACAATCACGGCATAATTTGTAAAGTATGTAAGCACACACAGCTAGATAGGTAACTAATTAAAGTTTAACGAGAACTTCAAATATAGATACCTTTTAAAAATGATTAATTTATGTATATAATATCTGCATTTATATCATTGGCATTATTACCTAGGTTTGTTAAATCAATACGCCAGGCTTCCATTATGATATTGTCTCCAAATATATTTACACTGACATCAAGTGGCGTCTTCCTATCATTACAAACTTGACATTTAGATCAACTACCGAATCTTAACATCTACTAAACCTTTGAAAGTACCATAATTATATATTCACAGTAACTTAACCTTTGAAAGTACAATAATGATATATTCACAGTAAATTATGTGAAATTTAAACTTTATTTAGTTAATTGATTATTTATTAAATATTGAAATATTTAGCCTTAAGCCATATAAAAAATATATATATGTAGATCGTATATTTCGTCATCTGTGAAAATAATATATATATAAATTATTTCGTCGGCTGATATTACTGAGTATATTTGATTAGCAGGCAAAGTGAAACGACAGATTATAAAAGGTTTGCTAGAAAACTATTGAGACATATTTATTTCCATGACTTTTTCGATACGATTAAGCGAAATGTTGTCCAGAATTTATGAAAAAAATAATATGTTGTAGTTTTATTGACGTCATATATTAACTAATTGGACGAAATGCAGAGGGAATTACACAAATATACTTTGCTACCTTTAAGCTATTCTATTCGATTATTGAATACTTGGCTGGATTAACAGCTGCATAATTTCCTAAAAACTATGCTTAAAAGTCTATCCTAAATCGAAATTGTCACACACACACATACGCTCACGCACACGCACACACACACACACACATATATATATATATATATATATATATATATATATATATATATATATATATATATATATATATATATATATATATATGCATGTATAAGCATACTTACATGCATACATACATACAGCAATTTATACATGCAAATATACACGCATTCGTGCATACATACATACATACATACATACATACATACATACATACATACATACATACATACATACATACATACATACATACATACATATTAATTCTAAAGCTTCTAAGATTGAATCTTCCTTAATGGTGGCTGGAAGCAAATACTGATTTGTACAACCTACATCCAACAGAGAGCAAACATAAATCGACAGTTAGCTAAAATCAATATGTGTATAATCAAATTTGTTACATGATGTTTCGATAGGAGTGTATATCCTGTAGTTGTCGACGAATGAAAAATCCGAAATTATCTATAGTAGGTTTGCATTATCATATAAACCTACGGACGTATGTTATTTGACATCAGTAATGACAACAAATTCCCCAAGGCCTAGTAAGAAATCATTTTGGAAAATGCTATCGCTAGTCATACAGTATAATCAAATTGAAAAGAACTTTTTAGTTAAGTAATATTAGACTGTCTAGTAACAACCTGTGTTTATTCTTAATCAATCTGCACTTGGAAAGGAGATATTACGTTTCTTCCAGACATTAGCGATACGTCTCTCGCAGTTTTGAATACACCAATAGATATTTATTTTGTGTCACATAAATATGTCAGCGCAGATGAATTCATCTGTGATATCATCTACAGAATTATAAGAACCTAGCATTTTCCTCATCTATAAATCTAAATAGTCATGATTTTTCATATGACAGATACAATAATTGATGTCGAAAATACGTGATATTAGGAAAGGAAAAATGATGCTTCACTGAATCAACATAGTGAACTACTGTCACTTATTTTTACCTCTGGTGGTAGATAATGTCAAACACATTTACAATAGTTGAGTCAAGGGAAATAAATCAAGTGGACGAATAATTGTTTCGTCTTTTGGCACAAGGCCAGCGATTTGAAGGGAAAGGGAAAGTCAAGTAAATCGACTTCAATTCTTTACTGATATTTTATTTTATTTCATCGACCTCAATTCTTTACTGATATTTTATTTTATCGACCCTCTAAAGATGAGAAGCAAATCTAACCTTAGTAGTATATGATATCAGAAAATATAGAGCCGTAATTATATATGCGACAACGCATGTTGTCCGAGGCCCTACCAATATTTCCCGTCTACCGCCCTAAGGGGACCAATAATGTGAAGTGAAACCTTGCCTCTTAGCTTTAGATTCACAGAAATAAAAAGATTCGCAGAAAACAGAAATTTTATAATTTTCTTGAAAATCTGATTATTGTTAACAGGAATGATTTAGCAACGGTCACAATTTGATAGAATTAGGGTTCAAAACTGGTGCATACTCTTCTCAACCTGGTGGTCAAACAAAACGGCTACATAGGGGAACACTTTCTAATGACAATGTGACCTTCAAGGTAAACGTCCAGATTACTCTGGTACGTTTTGGATATTGAAGCAATTCTATGAAACCTAGAGATTTTGAGGGGTACCTCACACAGATGTCTAAATTCTCAAGCCAGACTCGTCAGGCCTGTGCCTATCTAGGTTTCATGACGTGAAGCGACTGAGAGTACAAGACTCCTCCCTGGACAGAACGCCAGTCTATCGAATGCTTAAACCCTCAACTATAACTGGTACTCATTTTCAGACGAATATACACAACACACAAACCAGCCCAGCAATCGAAAATCCTTACCACTAGACCAAGGGCCTCCACACAGATGTAATCGAATTAAATACGGTACCATATGAGGGTCCCACCTGGTAATAGCAGGAGGGTTTATTAACCGGGATTTGCCTAGAGTGTGACACCTGAGTAGAATATTCCAAGCAGGGCATTATGATGAGACACTGGACCAAGTGTCTTCCAAAATGTGTTGGTGTCTTTCGAGGCAAGGTTCCAGGTATCTAGGAATTGGTAGAAAGTTTACAAGCAGCCTGAAAGGTATGATCATGAAACGGTTGTAATGAGGCTGTCAGTTCAATTGATACAATCTAATCACCATGATGGTTACTTCCACCTGAACCACGATGAAATGTATCGTTAGCAACCATATAGTTCAAACATTTTTTAATAGAATATATAATAAAAAGAATTGCTGTAGCCACACTTTACTATATATCCATTATCATTTCAAATTATATCTATAACTTTATCGCATATTGAATGTATCTATTAAATTACAACTTGTTGGGCTGTTAGAAGTTTATTAGAATATTTATCTTACAACATCTAGCGCCATATTAAACGTTCCATGGTTGTTGTTTTTAGCGCATGTTCGGTTTATTACTAACAACATTGAAGTCGTTACCATGAGAATTTTTCCCTATATTCAGGAAAAATTAAATGACATTGTTCAACGCATCATTTTCTATTTTTGTTGGTTATATAGGGTGGTGGATTGGCAGTATAGATAGAGCGTCGGACACCATGCTTTGCAGCTCAGAGTTACGGCCCTTTATAATATGAGTTCAAATCCCGCCGAGGTTAACTTTGCCTTTCATCCTTACGGGGTCGGTAAAATAAAGTACCAGTAATAAACTGGAATCGATTTAAATGACTTTCCCTTCCCCTTCAAATCGATGGCCTTATGCTTAAAAGTAGAAACGAATATTATTACTAATGCGGCAGCCGATATCAGTAACATTAGAATCCATTACCAATATATTATAATTCAACAACATTTATACGAATAATTTTGCAAATGGTATGGAATATTTATTCAGAAATTCTGCCTATACGTAATTCTTTATTTTCCTTGATAAAAAAATACCTATTATTTAGTAGATGACGTTACAAGTTGTAAAGGAAGACGGAAAAAAGCATTTTGCGGAGACTTGATTCAGTCTGATTAAACTACAATTTAAGTATGGGAAATCATCTACCTCAGCACCATAGTAACTTTTTCTAATTTTTAGAAGATTATACGAATGTTTAGGGAAGGCGTACTTTGGCTACAACCATCAAACTCAAGTATGTTTAATACAACGAATTTCCTACACCTGCAACAGACTTGTATTCGCTGTCAATGAGCGCATATCACAATGTTTCGATTTGAAAACTATTCACGTTTCTCTGATACATTTATTCAACGAGATTTTTGCCTAAAACAATCTGTAATGACGCCATAAATAATTCAGGTTAATCTAATACAAGATCCTGGGGTCGCGTAGCTTAGTGGTAAGGTAGTTGAACTAACGATTGTGGGTTGTGTGTTGTGTTCCTGTGCAAAACATTTCATCTCTCGTTGCTGCAGTACACTCAGCTGAAAATGAGTACCGGCGATATATGGAGGTTTAACCCTGCAATAAACTGGCGTCCTATCTAGGGAGAGTATTGTACTCTCAGTCCCTTCACGACACGGAAGCGAAATCAGCACCGGCCAATGAGCCTTGAGACAGACTTTAGACTAGACTGTAGGCTAATACAAGATAATAGTTATTTACTCGGAATATAAACATTTACATGTATACCTAACATACATTTGGCAATAATATGTAGATGCCCTCTAATATATTATGGATAGTCTTTCAGCAATTCAAGTATTAAACAAATATCTTGCCGCTTAAGATTCATCATAAGATTTTTAAATGTTGTTCAGTCTGGTTATACTAAGGATATGTTTTTCTTGCACGTCGACATACGAGCTTTTGTGCCCTTTATACTGGCAACATGCATCATTATTTGATGTACGCAACCCATGTAATGGGGTTTATACTAATGAGATTGTGAACATAATATTTCATTGTCAAACTACAATTTACCTGCACATAAGCACGTTTCGGCTAAACAACATATAAGAATATATATAAAGATAAAGACGGCCAAATATTATCAAATCATGCATCGACTATGGGCTGACACTCAAGAGGAATACATATTAATTGTAATATCTAATTTTGACATAATTGAAGGAAGGGCTGTATTGGACTTCATATCCCGAGAGTTGAAGTGCCGACATTCCGCTGAGGTCAGACGTTAGTTTAGAGAAATGATGCAATTAAATATTTCTAAGTACTCTACTACATGTACTGCAGCCTTTCCCAGGATTGAACGATTATATGTGAACCCAATAAGATTACTTTATTAATTAATGTCACAAATATAGACATGTTAATAATTATTCATATCACTGTCACTCCAACCAGTTACATCTAAGCTGAGAATATCAACAAGGGGGAATTTAATTATAGTTGTTTCATTAATCATTATTGTTTTATCTTGCAATACGAAACATCTGAGTAATTCGAAATTTATTCAAGAAAAACAATTTTTGTGACACCGAAGAAAAGAATTTTGTAGCATACACCCGACCATGTTTTCTCAAATAATATAACATTTACGTTCTGTTTAAACTGGAAGAAACTTTTGTTTCATCTATATAAAACTAAACGTCTGTGATGGCTTGCTTGCTTGTCTGAAATTTAATACAGCCAAAAGGGCGCATAATGGGAAAATACTTTGAAAGGAAGTTGACCCTGAAATGGGAATACAAATGGAATAAAACAAGTTTCGAGTAAATTGGGCCACGGGTTCCCGAGATATAGGGTTTTCTGGGTACCTTTATAAATAAGGAGAGAGAAAGATAGAGGGGATGAAATAGTGGTTGTGAGAGAGTAGATTGAAATAGTGACATAGAGAGAGGGAGAGGAGAAAGAGAAGGAGAATGGTGGTGTTATTGTGTATATATATATATGTGTGTAAGCCTATGACAAGTGTATGTAGATCACAGACACCCACATATATATATTCACACACACATACATATACATATATATATATATATATATATATATATATATATATATATATATATTTATATACACACACACATATATATATATATATATATATATATATATATATATATATGTATGTATGTATACAAATACACACATTTATATATATATATACATACACACACACACACATATATATATATATATATATATATATATATATATATATAGAAGTGCTTACACAACAGTTAGTTCACCATACCGAGATCAAGTGTTTCAGCTTCGCGGAATCTTCAGCTCGTCCCTTGGACGAGTTAGTTAGAAGTGGTTACACAACACTACGGATGTTACCACTACGGATGTTTCCTTCCAGTGTTCCACCACTATATATATATATATAGGCCTTCCAGTTTTATTTCACATTATATACATGTCTGCGTATATTTTAATTGTTAAAAAAGTTGTTAAGTGACTGTGATTTTTAAAAAGTATTTTGAAGTGAATGTGACCCAAGGGGTAACTGGTGACAGGATGTATATATTGTGCGTTAATAATCATCGCGTTAGCTCTTTCATTGAGTTGCCTGTTGCTTTTAATAAATAATAACAACTAAAAATTGAAAAAGTCCTAGTACATGCCCAATAAAATACCTTTGTTTTGTCTTTCTGCAACCAGCATATTATACATATAGGATTATGTTGACTAACATCATCACAGCTCATTCTTATTATTCGTTCATATGCATTTATCAAAGCAAATAAATATGTCAAATATTCGAAGTATTTAATTAAATTTAGGAATATGGAAACTTGAATTTCCATTCAACCCCGAATTTCCGCCAGTCTATTATCTTTCCTTGAAAACTCACCTTTACCCACAAATATTTTGTATCTAATATAACCATTTATACAAACCTAAGGCAATACAATATTTCTCATGTAACACTTCCCCCATTTTCTAACAGATTTAATTCGTTTTCATGCCATTTATGTTATCACGTTGTGAACGGAAGCAATATTTACCCAATCAATTAACTAGACCATACATGTAGACTATGAATCTGTCTATAATTTCTTTCAAAATCACCAAAATTAGAAACAATATATCATAAAAACCAATGATTTTTGTGATGATACAGTAGTTTTATGATGTCTCAGAACCTCAATATTGGAATTGATAATGAAGTTAATTCCAACTTTAAATGGTTGACATCAATATAAGGAAGTAATTTACATGAGGAAATCTGCAAGGCAGTGTTATTTATATGAGAAATGATCACATGAATCATGGTTTGTAGGCTATGCAATTTAGAAGTCGTTGATGCTTATTTAATACGCTTAAGAACAGTTGTGTGACAGGACGTATATATTGTGCGTTAATAATCATCGCGTTAGCTCTTTCATTGAGTTGTCTGTTGCTTTTAATAAATAATCTAAGCTGACATTTGGTGTAGACATGAAGTATTCAAGAACAATAACATTGGGCAATATGTGAAATTATTACCTCGTATAAATAAGAGTCATTGTTATATGATAATCCCATGGAAATTACCACATGCCAATGATTCTTATTTATACTTTCTTATTTATGCTCCGGTAGCAGGATAAGTTTTCGTGCTGAGCAAATATATATTCATTATGAATGAATACAATAAACTAGAAGCTGATATTTGCACAGTCGCTGCTAAAGGTCATTTCTGACGTGAAGTGGACATTACAATGCATTTAAGTATATAATGTATGATATTCATATTACAATTTCATATGATGGAATATACGTAAATACACTATACACTACATTAAAGAAACAAGACGTTTCACACATGTTCATATATTCAGACACACACTCACCTACACACATACACACAGAAAAAATATGTTAGTATGTATATAAACAGTCCAAGATATATTTGTGACATCAAAACCCTGTTCGTTCGGTTTGTTTCATAAAAACACGATTATATCTTCA
>OZ024745.1:133358975-133396475 GCA_964016885.1 Eledone cirrhosa
TAGTAATATAAACACGTGACACCCCTCCGATGTGTAGGGATTCCTGGTTCCAGATAGGATTTGATAGATTTCAGCTATTTTCAGTTATGCGGGTACCATATATTTTCTCTAATTTCATGCTGGTAAATACATATTTCATTTCTATTACCATTAATACGTATAACATATAAATGGAGAGGAATTAATATCGTTTTCCCGCAAGCATTGGAGATTTGTTAAAAGCAACTTGATATATGACCAACGATTATTAATGCAATACTTAAATTTTAAAGAATTATTTAAATTCCCCCGCCCCTTATATATTTAAGCGCAAACAAGGATATTATTCTAAATATATATTACCTTGTAATAAATGTATTGGTTAAAAATAAGAAAGGAAAACCAAATCATTGCTTTTAGATACAATTTAGTCTCTAAATCTAATTATTTTTATGAATTCAATCCAAAACAATGATATAATTTACTGTAGGTTTACGTACTGAATCAATCAAATAAATTCATTATATTAAGTAGAATAGGAGAATTATTTGCGTAGTGCTCCATACTTTGACTGGAAGCAAGAAAGTATCTTAAGATTTCTGGATAAGATAGTAAATTTGAAAGTGCTATCTTTTGAATAGCACAACGAGGATAAAACCTCCTGACAATTCCAACTATTGTACATATAGAAGAGAATAACAATGTTATATATGTAATTCGATAACAATGTTTACAAGAAAGTGCATATAATAAGCGTTATTTTCGATATACCTTTCACTGTTTGACATACACAATCACAAATACAATGGTGTTTCTGAAGATCTGGTGGGAACTTTAAACCAAGGAGTGTTTATTTGTCTTCTTTTAGATGCTGCCTATGGTGCATATTTGTAACAGATGCGAGATTTCTACTTCAATGTGATTTTTGTAGGTTATTGGGGCATAAAATTCTAACTCTGACGAGGAAGGTCATGCTTTATAATGCTGATTCTGCCATTTTTCAGGAAATATTCTTATTTACAGAAACTGCAAGGGTTCTATTTAGCTACTTTAAAAAATTAATACTTTTGTTGAGGGCAGCATTTTGGAGAATTCAAATGTTTATGATTTGGATGAACGTAGGTGGAGGCGGGCCAGTTAATGGAGGTATGTGTTCATTTGTTTCTTTATGTTGATAGGGAGTGGTAATTGAGGACGATAGAGGTTGAAAGAATTACAGATATAAAAAAATTTAATTGAAGTATATTTTGCATTGTGATCAAATAGTGAGTACTAAATATACAATAAATGGCCAGAATTCCTGTATTATATTTCAAGTAAGTTGGACAAAGGTAGAGTATATAGGCGGAAATTATGTACACAGAAGAAATAGTTTGGGTAACGCCTTTTCGGCTTGTATCCGTGCTGTCCAAAGGTCGCGTTGACTATGTATGTACGCTTGTAACATGTACCCCACTACAACCTGTCTCACAGTTTTATCGCCGGCGACTAAACCTGCAATCTCACCAAGCTTGCTTGGTGAGGAGGGTAATATTTGGACACCCTGCAGGATGAAATACAAGACTTGGCAAAGGGCAGAAGAAATCAGCAGAATCAACGACCATCCAAATAGTACTTTTTTCCATCTGGGAGTGAAAGGCCCCCAGTTGTTGTCACAATACCTTTCTAAGAGCGGGGAAACTCTGAAAATAAAACTTGCGGCTTCGGAAACATCCGATGATGTTGACCAGTTATCATTTTCGGGTAGTGTTTTCGATGCTCAGAGAGTGGGATTAGTCGAGTGCAAGGCCTCTCACCACTTAAAATAAACCTCCAAGGCACAGGCATTGCTTGTTCAGAATATGTTACAGGTATGTGTGGCTGGCCGTAGCCTAAAAGTGCACTATTTTCTGTAATCTGACAAGCAATTGCAATACCCTTATCAGAGTTTGCAGCCACCATGTATGTACATACGTATGTACGTACTTACATGCCGTTCAGATTATGGTATCTGTATACTAAATTTCAATGTAAATCTAATTATTCTGTGAGAATGTCACCCAATGTAACTCTCAGTGTCATTGAGCCTGGCACCGGGTAGTTTCAGATAAACGTTTAAACACAGTTATACATACAATTTTACAATATAATCAGAGATTTCATCATTAATCAATATATACATATTTATTTATATTTGACACAATGTGAAAGAAGACTCATATTACTATAGCAATCACATGCCCATATTACATATTTATTTGAGACAAACCTTCTATATACTTTAGAACTAAAGAATAGAGATAGTAGCGATGTCCATCCAAGTCATTCTAAAAGTAATAATGAATTCTCAGTCAAAAGTAAGAATCATTTTTCTCTCTTTCTCTGTTTTGATCCAACTATTATGTTTAGATATGACCTCAAGGGCATCCATACCCAGAGCTCTCATAGGAAAGAAATAGAAAAGTATTCTGGCTGATTAGAATGAATAATTATTATTAATGGAAAAGGAAAACAAACCCTGAATTAAATTGGTTATAAATTACATTTCGAAAATTAAAGTAGCACCATTATTTTCGGTTTGATTAAGAGAATGGAGACAGCATTTATTGTGAGACTAAAAAAGGGGTCATAAAAATGTACATTATCCTCAACGAAATATACCGCTGTGTAGTCTTACTATATACATACATATATATATATATATATATATATATATATGTGTGTGTGTGTGTGTGTGTGTGCGTGTATATATAAATATATATACATATGTGTGTGTGCATGTATATATATATATATATGTATATATATTTATATATATATATATATATGTGTGTATATATAAATATATATATACATATGTATGTGAGTGTGTATGTATATATATATATATATATGTGTGTGTGTGTGTGTGTTTGTGTGAGAGTATATAAGCATATATATATATACATATCTGTGTATGTGTGTGCATGAGTTCGCGGTGTGCGTGTGCGTGTGTGTGTCTGTGTATATATATATATATATAAGTGTTGCATTTGTTTCACTTCCTAGTAAATCATAATGGAATATATTTCAATTTGTTTTCTACTTTCCCATTATTTCAACATGCTAGAATGTGTTGAGTAATCAAAAACAATAACAGCCTGCTTTCAATATTTCAATGGCTGCCACACAACTGGCTGAATGGCCAATAACAGTAAAACATATATTCTATGCATTAAGCTTTCATCAGAAGAAAAAAAATATTTCTATATATATCACTATGCATTGTGTTAATACAGAAGCATAAACGTACGGAATTTAGATATAATCAATAATTAAGAATTAATTTTAGGGACGTACGAGTGTTGAAAATAATATACGCATGTATATATATATATATATATATATATATATATATATGTTAGAATATGTGTAATAAGGCCAAGACAATGCAGATATGGACATAGAAAAAGAATGCAATAGTGAGAGATATTGATGAGAATTCGTCTTTCACCTTGAATTTATTTAAATGTCCTTAATTTTCGAGATAATATCTCTTCTTCGGAGGGAAGTAAAAGTCTCAGACCAGCGTCTTAAATTTCCAATGAAGCCATGCATGGCTTCATTGGAAATTTAAGACGCTGGTCTGAGACTTTTACTTCCCTCCGAAGAAGAGATATTATCTCGAAAATTAAGGACATTTAAATAAATTCAAGGTGAAAGACGAATTCTCATCAATATCTCTCACTATTGCATTCTTTTTCTATGTCCATATCTGCATTGTCTTGGCCTTATTACACATATTCTAACGTTTATACCTCATTACACAATGCTTCAAGTGAACTATAACCTCCTCCATATATATATATATATATATATATATATATATATATATATATATATATATATATATATATATATATATATATATATAAATATATATATATATATAACGAAGGAAATGTGGTAAGGAACCAGATGGACCATAACGCACCAAAGTACTCAATACTTAGGGTAGTAGAGTGGGTAATAGGAACGAGTAGGACCCCGACGGCTGAGCTCAACGCGTTTCGACGGCTAATTCTGGACAGTCCAGAATTAACCGTCGAAACGGCTTGAGCTCATCCGTCGGGGTCCTACTCGTTCCTATATATATATAATGTTTCTGGGTATTACATTAGTGTCTGCAGTTCTGTTTACATGCCAACACAAGAGCAAGAATGGGGAGCTCATTCTTGCTGACATGGCTTTAAAAATGAGGCTTGTTTGTATAATTGCAAAGGAATCGAATATTCTTATTAATATTCGAAAAACTCAGATTACATTTATCGTATTCAGCCATGTAGAGCGAAAAAATCTTTTTCTTTTTCTTTTTCTTTTTCTTTTTCTTTTTCTTTTTCTTTTTCTTTTTCTTTTTCTTTTTCTTTTTCTTTTTCTTTTTCTTTTTCTTTTTCTTTTTCTTTTTCTTTATTTGAATTTGGCAAAGCGGGCCATTTATCGCTCGTATAAAGGAAGCTGACTGGCCAGTCTGCTGATAAGCAAATTTGGCTGATCAGTGGGTCTGCTAATATGCAGATCTGACTGTTCAGCCAGTCTGCTAATATGCAAATCAGGCCAATCAGTCACTGTATATTTTAGAAAATAGCATATATTTTCACTAGCTCTGACAGTTGGCAGGTGAACAGTGAACTGTACTGATAAAGGATAATACCCAGAAACATTAGTGTCTGCAGTTCTGTTTACATGCCACACAAGAGCAAGAATGAGGGGCTCATTCTACTGACATGGCTTTAAAATGAGGATTGTTTGCATAATTGCAAACGAATCGAATATTATTATGAATATTCAAAAGACTCAGATTACATTTATTGTATGTAGATCGAATATTTTTTTATTTTTTTAATCATATATATGGAAATTGGCAGAATTGTCTTGCTGCATTTTGGTCCATTTTGGCTAACTCAAATGTAATTTTTACTGTCAAATATTTAACAGACCAGTACAGAAGTTGATTTAATTTTCCTTCAAATATAAAATCGGGTACGAAATCTTAATAGAATTACTACTCGCAAACTTATAGGACGATTTATGGAATATGAGTATATTAACAAAAATATATATATATATGTTTATGAGTGTGTGAGTGTGTGTAGAAACAATTATTATTATTATTATTATTATTATGCATTTATCTTGTTTTATGTTCATACGAGTTATCACCAAGTCACGACCAGTGACCTCAAGAGACAACAAGGTCCGTCATGTTCAAGAAAGAACATACATATTCACACATGCATCTTTAGTGTTTAGACTTGTGATGTACTTATATTGACAGGATCTTCCTTAGTATATGGGCAGTTCCCATTAGTACTATCTTTTGTATTTCTCCTATACGCGGGTTTCCTGGGATTTGCGATAAGTAGTCGTTAGACACCTTAGGTATCATTCCCAGAGCGCCTACAACCACTGTTATTATTATTATTATTATTATTATTATTATTATTATTATTATTATTATTATTATTATTGTTGTTATTACTCTTTGAGTCTCAGTCATTGATGTTAGTTAACTGGAAAGTTTGTTGAGATGAATATCAAGCCACTACCTGCAGCCTCAGATATTCAGGACATATCGGAGGGTTCTTGCTGTTCCCAGCAAGCATGCCTTTTGAAGCGTTCCAAAAAGCGGGAAGGGGCCAATTTTCTTTAACCATCCCTGGAAACTTTTTGAGATAGTCCCTAGTGCGCCTATGACAATCGGGATCACTTTGACTTCATGGCAGTTCCAAATCCTTTTTACCTCCCACTTTAAGTCCTGGTATCGGTTAATTTTCTCCCTCTCCTTCTCTTGCACTCTCGTGTCAAATGGGCAGGCCACATCCACAATCAGGCACGATTGTTTTTCTTTGTCCAAAACCACCAGGTCAGGTCTATTGTGTTCCAGTTTCTTGTCCGTCTGTATCCTAAAATCCCACAGCACCTTCACCTGATCGTTTTGTATCACCGCCTCTGGCTTATGCTCATACCACTTCTCAGAATGTGGTAAATTGTTTACTTTGCACAGGTGCCAGTGGATCACCCTGCCCATCACATCATGTCTCCAGCCCTTATAGTGGGTCTGGGCTAGGTGTTTACACTCGGATACAATGTGAGCCACAGTCTCCTCTCTCTCTACACAGATCCTGCACTGTGGGCTAGCCTCCTCCTTGTAAATGTGGTGTTTCAACCACTTTGTTTTGAGGGCCTGCTCCTGCGCAGCCATTAACATTCCTTCAGTAGCATTTTTAAGGTCTCCTCTTTTCAACTAGTTCCATGTCTGTGGATCTCTAAATTCAGTTTTCTCAAAGAAGGTACTATGAAGGGATTTTTCATGAAGGCTGCTCTTTCTCCTTGGTGTTATTTCCTCCTTGGACATCCCCTGGCCTATTGTCCCCTCCTTCAGTACAGTTCTGAGCATTGGCTCCTTACTATCGGTCACGTATTTGTGTAGGTTGTTTTTCTCCATCTGAACACAGTCCTCTATGCTGATAAGACCTCTTCCACCCTCAGATCTCCTTAAGTAGAGTCTATCGACATCACTCCTCTTGTGGAACATATTGTAGATAGTCAATAGCTTCCTAGTCTTCCTATCCATTTCTTTTTGTTCAGCAACATTCCATCTCAGAATTCCCGCACTGTACCTAATAATAGACACAGCTCGGGAATTTACTGCACTTATGGCATTCCTACTGTTCAGATGTGACTTTAATACTCTCCTTACTCTCCGAAGGTATTCAGTTCTTATCAATTCCTTCATTTTTTTGTTCTTGATGTCATGAGCCTCCAGAACGCCCAAATACTTGCATCCTTCCTCAGAGTCAATTTCTTTTATCATCTCACCTGTTGGTATCTGGATTCCGTTACTTCTGCTCAACTTACCCCTCCTCATCACAATGACTCCACACTTACTAATACCAAATTGCATACATATATCATTGCTGAAAATACGGACAGTGTCAACAAGCACATACAACTCCTTCTCACTCTTCCCGAAGAGCTTAAGATCGTCCATGAAGAGGAGGTGATTGATGGTAAGCCCTCCCTTTCCCAACCTGTATCCTGCTCTCACTTTTCGCAGTACACTGGTCAGGGGCATAGGGCAAGGACAAACAACAGAGGGGACAGACTATCTCCCTGGAAGATACCTCTCTTGATCTTCACGCTTCCCAAGGATTCTCCAGTTGATGTTAACTCTGTTTCCCAGGACTTCATACTTTTGCCCAACAACTGCCTGATGTTATCTGCCACCTTGAAGATCTCCAGGCTTTTGGTGATCCAAGAATGAGGCACCATGTCAAATGCCTTTTTGTAGTCAATCCATCCCATGGCAAGACCAGTGTGTCTCCTCTTGCAATTCCTCATTACCATCTTATCAATAAGTAACTGGTCCTTTGTACCACGTGACTTCTTTCGGCATCCTTTCTGTTCGTCCGGTAACAAGATGTTTGTGTGGAGGTGATGGTAGATTTCCTCAGACATAATGCTTGTCAACAGTTTCCACATTACGGACAGACATGTGATAGGTCTATAGTTGGTAACATCATTACCCTTGGTTCGGTCTTTCATTATCAGAACTGTGGTACCTTTTGTCAACCACTCTGGTACCTCGCCTGACATCAAGCAGTCATTGAACATGGTTGTCAGTTTCGGGTGGAGGGATGTTATGTTTTTAATCCAATACCCCTGCACACCATCTGGGCCAGGTGATTTCCAGTTGGTTAGTTTTTTGGCCTGCCCCTTAAGAGTTTCAACTGTGATACTCAAATCAGTTTGTTGGCGTGCCTGTTCACTGATCTCCTTCTGTACTGTCTCAATCCACACTGCCTGGTCATTATGTTTAACATCCTGCTCCCATATTCCTCTCCAGAATGTTTTAGTTTGTTCCGCCTCAGGGATCAAGTCGTTGCCTCTTTCTTTCCCTTCAACTGTCCAAACAGCATCTGCTGGTTGTTGTCGAACACGCGATTCTGTCTATACTGGCTGACTCTGTTCTCGTATCGCCTGATTTTTGCACTCTTTGCTACAATGCGTTGCTTCAGTTCCTCTATGATAATATTTAGCTTTTTCCTCCTAGTTTTGTACTTTATTTCCAGTCTATTTTAGTGTCTATGTTTTTTAGTGTCCCATTCAGTAGGGACTCAAGCTTTGCAATGTCATTTCTCATTTCCCTGATTTGACCTCTCAGTCGTTTCTTCTACCAAGGCTCTGCTCTTTCTTGTCTGTTGTTTCCTCTCGCTTTTATACCAAGTAATTTCCTCACCGTATTTGCTGTTGCTTTGAGGATATTGTTGCACTGGTGAATGCTCCTCGCCTCAAGGTATGGGATGACTTTGTTTACTTTAGCTGTTGTTTCTTTTAACTTTTTCCTGTCTACAAATCTTCGGTTCATAGGTCTCCCACTATCATTGTTCAATTCATCTACCACTAAGTTTAGGATATCTACCAAATCTTGTCCTAGCCCGTCAGCATTCATCTCCTCAATGGCCGTATCTCTGTTCCAGGTATTATTTATCTCAGCATTCAGATCATTGTCTGTTTCGGGTGGTTCCTCCGTTCTCTCGACCTCTTCACCTTCATTTCCCACTGGCTCGTTTGCCTGGCATACTCCACCCTCCATCTCCAAGCTAATCTCTCTGCCCAGTTCCTCCAGTTCCAGCTCGCTTATCCACCCATTAGTTCTTATTACCCGAGCCTGCCCGGCCAGTTTTTGTTCATCTAATTTAAATGGACCAATCTCGTTCCAGATGTTATGCATCCTTTTCCTATAGCCTTTCTCCTTGGGGTTACTCTTCAGGTAACATTGCATAACAGTTCTATTCAATTCGTCCAGTTGGTTCTGGTCCCTTTCCTTCTTCTTCTTCCTCCGACACCAGCAGTATTTGGTTGACAGCCAGGTCCCTGCTGCTGAGCCAGGGAGCACCTGTTGGGTGAGAGTCTGTCACATGACATTCTAGTCTCCATTTCATCGTTATTCGAACTGTTTAGGTTCGACATTTAAACACTCTTATCGAGGATTGGCGAATGTATGGTTACATAACCACCGGTGAATTACCTGTCTCCGGTGGTTTCGTCACTCCACGTGACTTTAGTGTGGCATTATCACGCTGTAGACGAACCCAAACAAACAAACAAACAAACAAACAGGCAGAAAAAAACCCCAAAATGAATAAGCATAAGTTTCATTGTAATGTAGTATTTGAATGTCTGACTTAGTTTTTCCCTTCTCTTCTCTGTCCGTCCGTTTGTTTTTCTCTTCATTTTTATTTCCTTTGCGTTTTTCGTTGTTGCTGTGCTGCTTTGATTTTGATTTTTTTTTTTTTTTCCAGTCTATTTATATATTTTGATGTTTTGGGAATTCTACAATGTAGCAGGGGATAGCGGGAGAGAATAGCGGCGGTAGTGATATTGAGGCAGCGGCGGCGGTGGCGGTGCTGTGCTAGCAGCAACTAGCAGGAGGTAGTGGGAGAGAATAGCGGCGATAGCGATAGTGAGGCAGCGGTGGTGGTGATGTGGTCGTATTACTGTAGTGATGGTGTTGAAGTTGGAGTAGAAATTTGAGTCGACTTGACCAAAGTTTTCATCGTGGTAGTGGTGGTGGTATTGGTGGTGAAATTATCTTTAGTGAAATTATCGTTAGTCGCGTATGTGTTGACATTTACCCATAATATTGGTTAAACATTTTGTTAAAACTAAAACTTGATTTTGATTATTGTTTTTTTTTTATTATATTATTATTATTATTATTATTATTATTATTATTATTACAGTTGCATTTATCTTGCTTTATGTTCATACGAGTTATCACCAAGTCACAACCAGTGACCTCAAGAGACAACAAGGTCCGCCATGTTCAAGAAAGAACATACATATTCACACATGCATCTTTAGTGTTTAGACTTGTGATGTACTTATATTGACAGAATCTTCCTTAGTATATGGGCAGTTCTCATTAATACTATCTTTTGTATTTCTCCTATACGCGGGTTTCCTGGGATTTGCGATATGTAATCATTAGACCCCTTAGGTATCATTCCCAGAGCGCCTACAACCACTGGTATTGTTTTAGTTCTCAATTTCCACATTTTTCCAATTTCTATCTCCAGGTCCTTATACTTGCTCAATTTTTCAAATGTTTATATAGATACATTCTTGTCTATTGGAACAGACATATCAATTAGCAGGCATACCCTTTTTTGAAAGTCTTTCAATATTATATCAGGTCTATTTGCATCTATTTTTCGGTCTGTTTGGATGCTAAAGTTCCACAAGATTGAGATGTGATCTTTTTCAAGTATGGGAGGTGGTTGATGCTCCCACCAATTCTTTTGATGGGGCAGGTCAAAATGCTTACACATTATCCAATGTGCAGCTCTGTCATGCCTGTTTAGGTGTTCGGTTGGAGCTATAGGACTGCACATTGAAATTATATGGTCAATGGTCTCTGGTTGTTTTTTGCATACACGGCATAATGGGCTGCACCCATTTTTTATTATGTTGGCTTGGTAATTTTTTGTTGGCAGACACTGATCTTGTGCCGATATAATCAGTCCTTCAGTCTCCGATTTCAGTCCAGAGGATGCCAACCACTGATGGGTTAAAGTTTTGTCAACATTAGGATTGTTAGCTCGCTCTGGGTATTTTCCATACAGAGGCTTTTCTTGCCATTTCTTAGCCAGTTTCTGTAGCAGTTCTTTCTTTGCAGTTACTTTTACCTGCTTTGCTTTTTCTGTGTTTTCCATTTCAGCAGTAAATGGGACTTCTGAAATTTGTAGTCCATTACTGTATCTTTGTGCATCTTTTGTAATGGAATATGATCTTTTGATGCTTTCGTGTTTCAAAACGAGTTTGATCATCCAATCATGTGATTCCCTTAGATATGTAGATAATCCAATTGTTGCAGTTTTCAACGCAATGTCTAACTGGATTAACCCACGTCCTCCTTCTTTCCTAGGGAGATATATTCTATCTATATCTGCCTTAGGGTGATGCATTCTGTGCATGGTTAAGAATTTTCGAATTTTTGTATCGAGCCTACGGATCTCTGTGCTTGACCAGTTGATGACATTGTAACTGTAGGTTACTACTGGTATGGCAAGCGTGTTTATGGCATCGATCCTATTCCTTGCATTCAATTCCGTTCTTAAGATTGCTCTTACTCTGCGGTAACATTCCTTCCTTATCCTTTCCCTCATTGTCGAGTGCTTGATTCCGTCTCCTTCACAAACACCTAGATATTTGTAAGTTTTTTCTTGATCAAGTTCTCTTATCACGTTCCCCCGATCAAGATTAATATCTGAACTCTTCAGCAGCTTTCCTCTGGTGAACGTTGCTTTGGCGCATTTATCTAGTCCAAACTCCATTTTAATGTCATCACTGAACTGCTTCACAGTGGATAATAGCCCTTGCAATTGTTCATCATTTTTTGCAAATAGTTTCAGGTCATCCATGTAGAACAGGTGATTAATGGTTTTGTCATAGACTTTATATCCATGTTTTGTTTCATTGAGCATTTTACTTAATGGTATAAGTGCGATGCAGAATAAAAGCGGTGATAAAGAGTCACCCTGAAAAATTCCACATTTAATATTAACTTCTCCAGCTTCCAGTGATTTTGTTTCACTATTCAAAAGGAGTGTCGTTTTCCATGTCTTCATACTGAATGACAAAAACCTCCTGACAACGGGGGATACTTGGAAAATCTCTAAACATTTTTCAATCCAACTGTGTGGCAAACTATCAAATGCTTTTTTATAATGTATCCAAGCAATCGATAGATTTTTGTGTCTATTATGACAATCTTCCAGTATCATTTTGTTAACCAGAAGCTGATCCTTACAGCCATATGAGCCTCGTTTACACCCTTTCTGCTCAATGGGAAATAGGTCATTTGTTATCAGGTGGTCATATGTGTATTCAGTTAGGACTGATGTTAAAATTGTATACATTGTGGTCAAGCAAGTTATCGGTCTGTAATTGTTGGGATTGTTTGTCTCATCATTCTTCGGAAGCAGGAATTTAATGCCGTTAACTAGCCATGAAGGTATCTTTTCTGGCTCCTTAACTATTTCATTGTAAAGTTGGGCTAACAGCTCATGAGACTCTGTGAAGGCATTTATCCAAAAGTTTTGTATTTTGTCTTTTCCTGGGGATTTCCATTTGCTGGTTTTTCTTAGAGCCAAGCGCAACTGTTCAACTGTTATATTTTCCCATGTTTGTTCCTCAAGGTGAGCTGTATCTTTCATTTGTCTGTCTATCCATGGGGCATGTATGTTATGAACTTTTTCTTCGGCCCAGATCTTTTCCCAGAATTCTTGCACTTCCTCCTTGGGTGGTATTTGATTTAGCAGTTATTGTTGACTTACCAATTTTTCTGTAGAAGTTTCTTTGGTTGTTTTTGAACATATTATTGTCCTTATAGAATCTAGATCGTTTTTCAAAGCGCCTTATACGAGCAGCTTTGGCCGACACTTTTTGCTTGATTATTTCTATCAGCATGTCTATGTCACATGTTGATTTTATACTGTACTTTTTTTCAATTTTCTAAGTTTAGTTTGTTTAACATGTTCACCTACTTTATAGTTTGTTAAAATTTCTATGTCAGATCGGAGAAGGTTTATTTGGCGATTGATGTTCTCTTGCCAAGTAGATTTCTTGTGGGAATTCCTTTGTTTTTTCATCTTCACTCCACATAAGTGAGTGGTGACTTTAGCCGATGCATAATAGAGATGATTTAAATCAGTAATGTTTAGTTTGTTTGTGATGATAATGTTTTTGAGAATTATGTTAGTCTTGTGTATTATCTTTTGGTTCTGTTTGGAGTTCTGGATCTTAGGGAGGGTGTCTCGTTGCCCCATTTTAGATTCTTTCATTTTCATCCATTCGATCATAATTTCATCCTTCAAGTTGGCAAGTTCATTCTCATTCATTTCCTTATCATTTACGATCTCATTATTTTCATTTGGAGTTTCATCCTGAGCATGCACTCCCTCCACTTTTTCGATCCTTTCTTTAATTTGTTCTGTTGCCAGTGATTCCGCCCCAACCCTGGGATTCGAAGTGTTACAGTTTACCTCGTTTTCACTGACACATGTTTCATTTTCCCTTCGCTGACTTTGTGCTAATAGCTTGATCTGATCAATTTCTATATCAGTTAGTAACTTTTTTCTTAAAATATTTCTTCGTATATTGGCTAGTTTGTTACTGTCAATATAGCCTCTGTTTTCGGGATGTTTCTTTTTCCAGTTGATATATGTCTGTTCTGTATTCGATGTATTTGATGGGTAGTACATGGCAGTGTAGAAAGCCTCAAGGACTTCTTTATTATCTTCCCTTGACCATTTTTCTCTCTTTTTCTTTGGATTTCTTGGTGGTGAGCATGGAGGGCCAACAGTAGGAGTATTCCGGTTATGGGAGGTCTCCAGTCCGAAGTGATGGGAAGGTTTGAACCATTAGCTGATTTTTCGACCCCAGTATGGTTCCTCTCTGAGCGACGCGGCCCTTTTTTACCCTGGTGACGGCCGATCCGGTATGAGATTTCATCATTAGACATTTACTTTATTTTTTCGCGTTTTATCCTTATCCGCCAAGGGGTAATCATTTCGTGTTACCACTTCTAGAACGAGTGTCAACCAAGACTAGAGGGGTCGTTCTCCCCTAGAGACACGGCTATTCCCCGCCGGCCGCCATCCCGGTATTTCTTGGTCACGGGGTTTTCTTTTTGTTGTTTTTTTTTAAATTGTTATTATCATGAGTGGTTCCTTAATGTGAGCATTGCGTGGCTTAAGAATGAAATTATTAATAATTGTCTCCACTCCAGGCACAAGGCCAGCAATCACCCAGTGCATTACAATAATATAATATACTTTTTGTTGTAGTTGGCTGTTATTGTTGTTGGCTATGTCGGTGGTGGTGCCGGGGCTTTTTATATTGTTGGTGAGGAAGGGGTGAGCCAGCAGTCCCATATTTGTTGATATTGTCGTTTGGCCTTGGCCAGGTCACTAAGTCAATCTATTTATATCTTTTGCTAGCCTCTCCCTTGTCTAGTGATACCGCCACCTTCCCCTTTCTCTCTCAAGTTAACAGGGGAATAGTGGTGGTAGCATTGAAGGAGTGGTGGCGGCGGGGAGATGTTGGAGACAGTAGCGGCGGTATCGATACTGAGACAGTGGTGGTGGTGATGTCGATACCGAGGCAGTGGTGGTGGTGACGTGATCGTATTACTGTAGTGATGGTGTTGTAGCGGTGGTAGCAATGAAGGAGTGGTGGCGGCGGTGATGGGATAGTGGTGGTAATGATGGCAGTAGTGAGTGGTGGTGGTGAAATTGCCGTTATCTGGCTGTTGTGTTTAGTGTACACAGAGAGGTGATGGGGTAGGTGTTGTATCTAGTTTCTGGTGTTGTTTGGCTGTTCTATATAGCGTAGACAGAGGAGGGGTGGGGGTTCTTCCATTTATAGCCATTTTCTTCTTTGAATATACAATGTACAATACAAAGTTGAATATTTGAATATTTGAGCCTTATAACAATATATTTTGGGTCCGAATTTTTTGGGGCTCAAGCCGGATGCTTTACGTAGCATTTGTACTAAGAGTTGTTATTTCACAAATGATTTAAATATGTTAAAAATTCAAAACTTACGGGAGCGATTTCATGACCTTCCGTCACCTCGTGCGTCTTCTTCCCTTCTTTATTATTATTATTATTATTATTATTATTATTATTATTATTATTATTATTATTATTATTATTATTGTTATTGTTATTCCTTGAATCTCAGTCATTGATGTTGGTTAACTGGAAAGTCCGTTGGATTGAATATCAAGCCACTACCTGCAGCCTCAGATATTCAGGACGTATCGGAGGGTTCTTGCCGTTCCAAGCAAGCATGCCTTTTGAAGCGTTCCAAAAAGCGTGAAGGGGCCGATTTTCTTTAACCATCCCTGGAAACCTTTGGAGATAGTCCCCAGTGCGCCTATGACAATCGGGATCACTTTGACTTCATGGCAGTTCCAAATCCTTTTCACCTCCCACTTTAGGTCCTGGTATCGGTTAATTTTCTCCCTCTCCTTCTCTTGCACTCTCGTGTCGAACGGGCAGGCCACATCCACAATCAGGCACGATCTTTTTTCTTTGTCCACAACCACCAGGTCAGGTCTATTGTGTTCCAGTTTTTTGTCCGTCTGTATCCTAAAATCCCACAGCACCTTCACCTGACTGTTCTCCATCACCGCCTCTGGCCTATGCTCATACCATTTCTCAGAATGTGGTAGATTGTTTACTTTGCACAGGTGCCAGTGGATCACCCTGCCCATCACATCGTGTCTCCAGCCCTTATAGTGGGTCTGGGCTAGGTGTTTACACTCGGACACAATGTGAGCCACAGTCTCCTCTCTCTCTCCACAGATCCTGCACAGTGGGCTAGCCTCCTCCTTGTAGATATGGTGCTTCAACCACTTCGTTTTGAGGGCCTGCTCCTGCGCAGCCATTAGCATTCCTTCTGTAGCCTTTTTGAGGTCTCCTCTTCTCAACCAGTTCCATGTCTGTGGATCTCTAAATTCAGTTTTCTCAAAGAAGGTACTATGAAGGGATTTTCCCTTAAGGCTGCTCTTCCTCCTTGATGTTATTTCCTCCTTGGGTATTATTATTATTATTATTATTATTATTATTATTATTATTATTATTATTATGTGTGAAATAACAACACAGAGGAGGGGCAACCTTCATTTAAAATCCTTTCATAGCACCTTCTTTAAGAAAACGGAATTCAGAGATCTACAGACATGGAACTGGTTAAAAAGAGGAGACCTTCATGAGCTACGGAAAGAATGCTAATGGTTGCGCAAGAGTAAGCCCTTAAAACGAAGTGGGTGAAACACCATATTGACAAGGAGGAGGCTAGCTCACTCTGTCGGGTCTGTGAAGAGAGAGAGGAGACTGTGCCTCACATTTTATCCGAGTGTAAACACCTAGCCCAGACTCACTGTAAAGGCTGGATACATGATATGATAGGAAAGGTGATTCACTGGCATCTATGCAAACTAATACAATTTACCACATTCTGAGAAGTAGTATGAGCATAAGTCAGAGTAGGTGATAAAAAACGCTCAAGTGAAGGGGCTATGGTATTTCAGTATACAGATGGACAAGAAATTACAACACAATAGGCCTGACCTGGTGGTTTTGGACAAGCAAAAAAGACCGTGCCTCATTGTAGATGTAGCCTGCCCGAGAGTGCAAGAAAAGGAGAAGTAAATAAACCGATACCAGGATTTGAAGAGGGAGTTAAAAAGGATTTGCAACCGATCAAGATCGTCCCAATTCTCATAGGAGCACTAGGTACTATCTCAGAGAGTTTCCAAGGATGGTTAAAGA
Source organism: Eledone cirrhosa (assembly GCA_964016885.1). Classification (NCBI taxonomy): domain Eukaryota; kingdom Metazoa; phylum Mollusca; class Cephalopoda; order Octopoda; family Eledonidae; genus Eledone; species Eledone cirrhosa. The sequence continues at coordinate 133,375,322 of OZ024745.1, forward strand.
AGATTAGTCTAGCCCCGTTTTTTGGAACACTTCAAAAGGCATGCTTGTTGGGAACAGCAAGAACCCTCCGATACGTCCTGAATGTCTGAGGCTGCAGGTAGCGGCCTGATATTCATTTCAGCAAACTTTCCAGTTAAATAACATCAATGAGTGAGACTCAAATAATAATAATAATAGTAATTTCTTTATTGGCTAACAGGGTCGAAATATTAGCGACAATAGTTATAAAGAAGCACATTGAGATCTTTATATTTGGATACATTTTCCATACATACAAACACTTGTGTGTGTTTATTTGAGAACTGTAGTATAAATATTGCTTTATTTATTAAGAATGTATACATATACAGTGATTTTGTTCCGAGATATTCCTTTAGAAGCTGTGTGATTCCCATCCGTTCTTCGTTCGGTATGCAAAGAACTGATATGGTGAAATCCTGGGAAATTGGAGACAATCCTGGGAAATTGTAAATGATTATATCATTTATATTTCATAGCTTTATTTACTACCATTCAATGCTTATCCATATTTGTCTTTGATATAGAGGTATTGGATTTCTTTATGGTAAATCTTAATATTCGCTCCAACATTAATGTTCAAAGTAAATTGTATATGACGCAGTCTCCATATGTAGCTCCATATGTTTTTGAGCATTGACTAATAAATACTGAGTTCGTAATCATAATTTAACTCTTCAAGATATATTTAGATCTAAGATCGATGTGATGTGATTTCTATTTGTTAAATTATAAGGGATTTATCTATGTAAAGGGTACAGGAGTAACATTTTAAAATGTTAAACCCATTAACTTGTCAAATGCTAAAATATTTTAAACGCATTAACTTTTCCAATGGGCATTCCCACCAAGCCCACTCTCCCTATGCACACAAATGCCATATCTTAATAATCCTCTAGATATCATTATATTAGATATTTTCCCTATAGGTTTGCCCTAAAAAGCGCACCTAACTAATATCATTATATAAGTTTTATATTTATTTTATAGATCATAGTTACACGTTTAATAGATATTCTATAATGACCAAGTTCGGAAATAGTGATATATTTCTATATTACGTTCGTCTTTACTATTTCGTGTAAATATTTATATATTATATAATAAGTTTCAGAACTATTAATTTTAAGTATATCCACAAGGAGAAACACACAGAGCAAATAAAATATTCATTAGTCAGATAAAGGTTTATGTAAAAAAAAAACGCCTTTTGGCAAAATAAATTTACGAGCCCTTCATGAAATCACATAGAGAAAACAAACAGGAATCAGACAGCCTGGAAGCAAGACCAATTAATTGATTGCGGGTGTACCTCATTATTTTTCAGCCTTATCAGGCGGCCATAATAAATTTTCTACTTAAAGGTGCCCATATACTGCTGAAAGTTCATGCTATGCTGGTTTCAAAGCATTCAGTTGTTTAGTCAGATCATCAGCGGCATACCATACAGCAGTGTGCCTGTTTAGTTTCAATAAGAAAGCTATTATAACAATGCTCATAAATAGCGAAGAATCGCCTTACATGTTTCTTTTCTCGTTTGTGAAATATGTTTTAACTATCGTCCTTCATTTACGATACGATATTTCTTAGTTGGATGCATTTTATTAGAATATATTCTTCTCACTTTCCAATGTCTCAAGTGTCTGCTATAATATTTTCAATGTTTATGTCTTCAAGGGACCCCTTCTAGCTTTTTCTCTTTAGAGTTATAAATATTATATAGGTATATTTACTGGTGAAAATCTTCTAAAGATGGTTACTATCAACTTTATGCTTGTTATACCTTGAGAAATTGGCCTTCTCAATTGAAATGTATATTCATTTTCAATCAGCAAGGCAATACATTTCCTGTATATACATGTGTACGTGGGTCTATTTGTATACCTATGGCGAGTGTTTTCGCGTATGCTTGTGTATGAACGTTTATGGATGCGTGTATGTATTTATTTAATTTCAATTACCTCTGTATTTTATTTACTTTATTCTTAACTCTGAAGCCGAGAATCATTCGGTTTCCTAGTTAGAATTCTTGTCTACGACTTCAGTTATATCATTTACGTGGTTTTGTCTTTGTGTGCAATTGTTGTTCCGCTCCACATATGACGTATTATCTTGGTTTTTTTTCGTTCATTGCCAGAGAAGGTCTCTATGAACCACCTAAGAGAATATTAGTCTACGACTTCTTTTATACCATAAACGTGGTTTTGTCTTTGCGTGTAATTGTTTTTCACCGCTCCAAATAATGACGTATTATATTCGTTTTTTCCCGTTCTTTGCCAGGGAACGTTTCCACGAACCAAAGTATCGCCTTCCTGTCTTCTTCCGGTTGCAACGTTTTGAGAAATATTCACTTCTGCGTTCACAAATTGACTTTGTTAGTTTCAGAAGATCCCGTTAAGGATGAAAGCAGCGATTCTTTGCTTACAATTTAATCTGTTATTTTAATAATTATATATATATATATGCATGTGTGTGTGTTTGTGTGGGTCTGTGTGAGTGTTCGTGTGTGGTTGTTTGTGTGTGAGTTTGTGTGTGTGTATCCCTGCTTCAATCAGAGGTAACCACAGTAAGTAAGGTACTCAATACATAGTAGAATATACAATGTTTTATATAGAAATGGCTTCTACTGGACTAGAACTGTTTGAATGGAAGGAAATCATCAGGGCTTACCTGATGATTTCCTTCGAATGAAACAGTTCGAGAGAGAGAGAGAGAGAGAGAGAGAGAGAGAGAGAGAGAGAGAGAGAGAGAGAGAGAAATTTCTTTTTTAGCCACAAGGGCACAAAAGAAGGGGACAAATACAAATGGGGAGTTTACATACAGGTATATGAAAATAAAACTATTAATACAATAACGAATAACAATTGAAATCCCCAATAGGGAGGAGGTGTTTCACAGAAAAAATGTACAACCCTCATCTCCAGGAGCACCAAGAGTGAGTACTCCCTTCCCCTCTTCCTCTTTTTCCTCAACCTACAGGCTTATATAGAGAGATGGCCCAACCACTCGGGCCATCTTTGCCACATTCACCATCTTTTATAAAATTTGCTGGGGTACACCACCTCTCTCTCCATCCTGATTCTTCTTCCAAAATGATATTTGAAAAAACGAATCTGTTCCTCGCCGGAGAGAAAGCTGTCTGACCTCAGCCCTTTTAACCTCGTCCACCATATAATCTCTTTCACCATAGCCATAACACATAGGAAAACCGCCTCTCCCTCATTTTTTAAGGAGGGTGGCGGTTTGATCATGACAATGGACTCGGTGGTCAACTGGATTGGTCCCACCCGTGGCAATAGTCGTTCTACATAGCCCCACAGGTCGGTAACGCTCGGGCAGTGTACAAATGCGTGTGCGACGGTTTCCTCGTCGCGCACGCATCTCGGACATATCTTTTTCGAAGGGTCCCTACCGGGCGCCCGTGTCTGTAGAGCTTGTCTCGAACTGGTAGAGATCCTCGGTAGCACTGCCAAGCCAGAGACTTTTGGAAGTTGTCCATTGGTCCCGGGCGGAAGGTCCTACCTAACAGACTGGCCAGTTCCTTCTCCTCTACGCCTAGAGTTTCTCCGAGCGTGTCGTCGCACTTGCTGCGGACCAACCCACTATAGAATGTCGAAGTGGAGTCTCCACTGATCGCCGGGTCCGTTTGCCAGAGGACTGTGAGCGCCTGAGCACATTCGATTTGCCAGTCGCCCATTTTCCTCGGTCTTTGCTTGACCCAGGTCTGCAGCTCGGTCAGCGAGACAAGTCGTGGGAAGGCTCGCCTCACGAACGGGGCCCACACCGGTTGTCTGGTGAGGAATACGTGGAGGTGCCGCAGCCTGAGCGCGTGTTTTCGCATCGTCAGCCACGGCATCCTCAGCCCTCCATTTGAAGGGTGTTGGCAGCAGATTGATCTTCTTACCAAAGGAGCCCGTTTCTTCCAAAGGATATAGAAGAGCGCGCTCTCCATTTTGGTGCGCGTTTTGGCTGGACAAAGCACAACGGTCAAGCGGTAGTAGATGACGGACGCTATAAAAGTGTTCGCCACCTCAGCTCGACATTTCAAGGATAGTTTGCACTCGGCCCACTTCTGGGTGAGCGCAAACACCTTTGCCGTCACCTCGTTCCAGTTCTTCTCCACCTGGAGGTCAGGACCAAACCAGACCCGGAGCAGCTTTACCGGTCCTTCCGTCCAGCGTCCAACGACGTCATCGTAAGGCATCGGTTTGTCTCTCCACGTTCCGAGTTGCAAACCGACGGATTTTTCCCGGTTCAGCTTCGCTCCTGTGAACCTTTCGTATTTCTCCAGTAAGGTGCCGATCTCCCCGATTTGCGAGGTGCTCGACACCATTACTGTCACGCCGCTTTTCGCAGTCCCGGTTCCAAAGGGATGGCCTGAAATAGCTCCAACATCTGCAGTAGTGCCTCGAGGGTCAGTACGTACAGAAGGGAGGAGAGAGGGCATCCTTGTCGGATGGATCGCATGATATAGAACGGCTCCGAGAGGTAGCCGTTCACCTTGACCCTTGAGCTGTTGCTGTTGTGCATTGCAGCAAAGATAGATAGATATATTTCTTTAATATAGATAGATAGATAGATAGATAGATAGATAGATATATAGATAGATAGATAGATAGATAGATAGATAGATAGATAGATAGATAGATAGATAGATAGATAGATATAGATAGATATATTCGAGCCACTTTCTTCCACATAAAACAAAGGTAACATTCGAACATCTATCAGATGCGAGAAAAACCACAAACCATCGATCTCAATTTCTACTTTTGAAAAGCATAAGGACTGTGAAACCGGTAAAGGAACCTAATAAATATTGTTAAAAAAAACTCCAGTTGCATTTTCGATTTCATCTTTTTCCCTTATACTTTCACTCGTGTAGGACAACTCCTTTTTTTTCATTTTGAAAAAAAAACTCATTTTCTAATATATATATATATATATGTGTATATATATATATATATATATATATATATATATATATATATATATATATATATATATATATATATATATATATATATATATATACATACATATATACATACATATATACATACATATATACATATAAAGATACATACATATATGAATACATGCATATATATATAGGCATATATACATATATACATACATATATACATACAAATATATACATGCATACATGCATACATACATTCATATATATACATACATATATATATTTGCTTACATACATACATATATGCATACATACATGCATACATATATACATGCATACACGCATGCCTACATACATGCATACATGATGATGGCTACCCCTCGTTATCGAGTATGGCCATTGCACGAGAAAAAAAAAATATATATATATATACACATATTTTAATAACAATAATAATAATAATAACAATAATAATAATATACATATATATATATATATATACACACACGCACATAAACATATCTATACACATATCTATACACATAAACATATCTATACACATAAACATATCTATATACACACACATACGATAGCAACTAACAGCGCTGCGATCGAATGTGGCTTTTTAGCCCAGCCAATGATCTAAAATGTCTTGCACAGAGTCGGCAACCAAAACATTCACTGGGAATAGCCAGCTGTATTTGGAGTTCATGTAATTTTGCATGTCGTTTGAGCCCGCCTGCTGATTTACATTCTCTACCACATGCTTGGCAAGCATGATGAGTAGCATCTCCAACAGCAACCTGGTGAACACACTGCACATCCTGTCTGTCACGCATCCTGACTAGGACGTAGTCCAAAAGATGCCATTCCTTAGATGCAGGATGCATCCATGTGGTCTTGAATTTGTTCTTTTGTTGTCAAGATGTCAAGATCGTAACGTCGAAGCTCCTTTGCAACAAGAGCGGTCCTTCGTTCAGGACGCCCCAAGGAATCCCTGTCAAGCAGCGTCCGTACGTTCCAGCAGCCAAGACTAAATGCCTTGTTTGACTCTATTACAATGGCACGATGACGAGCGGGCCCAGGCTGTGATAACCTGGGGTCCTTTACCTTATGGCCAATTATCTTTTTTGTTTCAGAACCTAAATTGCCATTTATCTCTTTTATATAGTTCTGGAACATCATTGAATTGGAAAAACAAAAAAAAAAAAAAAAAAAAAGTAATAATGATAGTAACAATAATAATGTTTTCTTTATTAACCACAAGGGTTCACATAAAGTAGACATTAAGGACAGTACAGGACAATACAGGACGGTACAAATGGGCATTTCTGCGTGTAAAAAAACAGAGGTTGAAATAAAATAACAAAGAAAAATTCCCCAATAGGGGGGAGACTTCCAAGGGACATTTGTGGAGAAAGCCCATTAAAAGACCACAGTGGCCCTGACCACCAGGGCAAGTGCCCTCTCCCAGTTTTCCACCTTTAATTTACAGACACATACTCAGAGAAGGCCCATTCATTCGGGCCATACTTGCTTCTCTCACCCATCTTTCAACAAAATGCTGGGAAGAGAGCACTTCCCTCTCTACCCTGATTTTCCTTTTCAAATGAAATTTGAAAAGGTTAATCAGGGCATCACCGAAGAGGTAGGTGCTCGTCTTCAGCCCTTTCAAACGTGTCCACCATACTATCTCTTTCGCCATGGCCACCAGACAGATAAAAACTGCCTGCCCTTCCAGACTAAAGGAAGGGGGCCGGGCAATCCTCACGATGGACTCAGCTGATAGCTGGATCCGTCCTACACGTGACAGCAGGTGTTCGACATAAACCCACAAGTCAGCAATGCTCGGACACTGGACGAGTGCGTGCAGGACGGTTTCGTCGCCCTGCGCGCATCTCGGACATGCCCGGCTGACGGCACCTCCATGCCTGTAGAGTTTATCCCGAACTGGCAAAGCTCCTCGGTAGCACTGCCAGGCCAGGGATTTCTGGAAGTTGTCCATAGGCCCCGGCCCGAAAGTCCTTCCGAAGAGATTGGCTAGTTGATTTTCGTCGACGCCTAGAGTTTCTCCAAGTACGTCGTCGCTCTTCCCCTCCACTAATCCCCTATAGAACGCCAAGGTGGAGTTTCCACCGATCACATTGCCCGATTAGTCGAGGGCTGTGAGCGCCTGAAGACATTCCAGTCTCCAAACGCTCCCTCTCGGTCTTCGCTTGACCCAGGACTGCAGCTCCGTCAAGGAGACGAGCTGGGGAAAAACGTGTTTTGCAAACGGCGACGACACCTGATCACCGTCGAGGAAGAGGTGGAGATGTCGTAGCCTGAGCGCGTGTCTGCGCATCATCAGCCACGGCATGCCCAGCCCTCCACGTAGCGGGTGTTGACAGCAGATGGACCGCCTGACCATCGAAGCGCGTCCCTTCCACAAGAAGCGAAAGAGCAAACGCTCCAGCGCAGTCAGGCGGGGCTTAGGACAAGGTACGACGGTCAGGCGGTAGTAGATGACGGATGCGATGTACGCATTCGCCACCTCCGCTCGACCTTTCAGGGATAGCTTCCTCTCGGCCCATTTCTGGGTGAAAAGAAGCCACCCTGCTCGTCACCTCGTCCCAGTTTTTGTCCGTCTGGAGGTCTGGACCGAACCAGACCCCTAGCAATTTAACCGGTCCGTCCGTCCAGCGCCCGACGACGCTGTTGGACGGCATGGACCTGCCTCTCCAGGTGCCGAGCTGCAGGCCCACTGACTTTTCCTGGTTGATCATTGCTCCTGTCACCGCTTCGTATTCTCTTAGTGTAGTGCCGATCGCCTCGATGTGTTTGGCGTTCGACACCACTACGGTGACATCGTCGGCATATGCTGACACGGATCTTCCGCATCCTAGTTCGCGCGGGACCCCCCTCAACGTCTCCAGTTTGTGCAGTAATGGCTCGAGAGTCAATACGTACAATAGGGACGAGAGGGGACATCCTTGGCGGACCGAGCGCATGATGTTGAACGGTTCCGAAAGGTGACCGTTCACTCTCACTACAGAGCAGATGTCGCTGTGCATGGCAGCGATCCAGCCTCTGAAGACGGGACCAAAGCCAGCCGCCCTCAGGACTGCCGTCAGGTAACGATGGTCGATCCTATCGAAGGCTTTCGACTGATCTAAATTGATCAAAGACCCACCCGTGCCAGGTTCCCTAGCTACCCTCTCTACGATGTATCGCATGAGGTGGAGGTTGTCGTGGATGGATCTGTCGGGAATGGCGCATGTCTGTGCCTCTCCCACCAGACCACCAACGACAAGCGCCAACCTCTTTGCTAGCACCTTGGCCAAAATCTTGAACTCTGTGTTTAGCAGAGTTATGGGCCTAAAAGTATCTATGTTATCCCCCTTGTTCTGATCCTTTCTCAGCAGCGCCACCGCTCCTCGGCTCACAGAGCTGGGAATTCTCCCGTTCTGTTGCCAGTTGCAGTAGACGTCCGCCAAGAGGCCTCCGAACAAGTTTGGCATTTGTACGTAAAGTTCATAGGGCAGACCATCCAAACCAGGCGATTTACCCCTTGTGCAACTAGTCATTGCATCCCGTACTTCAGCGGTTGTTATCGGCTTTTCGCAACACTCCGCCTCAGTGGCCGAAAGCCGCGGCAGTCCGTCGAGGTAGACACTAAAGTCCATCCCTCGATCCGGCCCGCCACTGCCCCCGAACAGTTGAGCGAAGTGTCGCTGAAAAGCTTCACGCATTTGCCCGGGATCGAGTAGCATGCGCCCGTCGTGGTCCACCAAAGACCGGATCGTGGCTTTGTTGCACGACGCGCCTCCGCCACTCGGGCCCATTGAACGGCTTTCGTCCCCTCGTGTCTGAGAGCACGCACCCTAGCTCTGACAACGCAGCCTTCGTGCTTTGCATTGAAGAATTGGTCAAGGGCCAATTTCGCCGCAAGTACGTCGGTCGCGATGCCTTTGCTAAGCGCCTCATCTAATTTTCTAACTAATTCTCCCTCTGCTCTATTTTTCTCTATTGCTAAAGTCTTACTAAACCTAATGGACTCTATTCTAATTGCTCTTTTCAGAGCAAACCACCACTTGTTGTTGACGATGGCCCCCGTCAACGCCCGCTTAACTAGTTCGCTAATCCGGTCTCTGTAGGCCTTGCGCGCTGGTAAGGACGCGTTTAATTTCCAGTAGCCGGGTCCTCGTCTATGAAGCCTATCTAAGTCAAGCACACAGATCACGAATTTGTGGTCCGTGTAGCTGACTATCTTGAATTGTGGACAGCCTATGCTAGACCTATCTATTTCCCTACAAAATACTCTATCTAGATATGATCTGGATGACCCTATGCGATCTGTCCAAGTCCACATTGGTACATTCGGGAAATCCATTCGGTACCTGTCAGACAGTTCAAAACGTCTGAGCAGGTCGGTGAGACTCTTGCACCCTCCTTCCCTATCCACTAATCCCACACAATTCTAGCGTGCATCTAAGATCCCGTTCCAGTCGCCCACTAACACTAAAGAGCGGGACGTTCCAAGAAAGGTCTCCAGACGCCGGAAGAAATCAGGCCGCCCTGCTCCTGTCGGGGCATAGACGGCCACTAACCTGAAAGCTTGCCCGTCTCCGCTGGTCACGTCCAGCACCACCAACTTACCTTCTGGGTCCAGGAAGATGGCCCGTATGGCAAGATCCAAACCTCTCCGAAAAAGCACAGCAACTACTCTCCCCGATCCCGGACGGCTGGGAGATGCGTACACATCGTAGCCGCCGAAGATCGGTGCGAAACCCTGTGCTTCGGAGATTCTGGTCTCGCTGATGGCCACTACATCTATGTTTAGTGACCTGAGGTCGTTGAGCAGGTGGCCCTGCTTCCATGACGACCCCAAGCCACGCGCATTTATGCTGCCTATTCTGAGTGAGGTCATGTTGAAAAGGAGTGGAAAAGATGGGAAAGACCACTTACCTTACTTCTCGTAGGGGAAGGACGGCTTTTCCATCCTTTTCACTGCTTGTGGCCTCCTCAGGAAGGATGTCCTTATAAATCCTCCTGGAGAGTGCTTGTCGGAAGTCTCCGATGTCTTTGGGGAATTTTTGTTTTAGTGTCATGTACGTTTTCTGTGTGATGCGAGTGATTTGTATGTGTGGAGGTGGTGTGAATTTTGGGGTTGTTGTGTAGTCTTTTTCTGTGATGCTGGTGTTGTGTTGGATGTAGTGTAATAATTGCTTGTTGTTCAAATTTAATTGTTTCTACTTTAGGCACAAGGACAGCAATTAGCCAGTGCATTACTGGTACTTTATTTTATCGACCCCGTAAGGATGAAAGGAAAAGTCAACCTCGGCGGGATTTGAACTCGTTCAAATTTAATGCTGTGTAGTGTGTATCGTTTTGGTTGTTTTGTTTTGTTTGCGTTTGTTGTGGGTTTGTTTCTGTTTCGCATTTTGGTGACTTTTGTGGTGTAGGTGATGGTGGTGCTGGGGATAATGATGGTGATGGTGTTGGTGTTTGGATTGATGGGGTTGGTGATGCTGGTGTGGATGGTGGCATATCTGTCCTAACTTTTTTGTTTCTTAGTTTATTTGTTTCCCTCTGTATTTTGTTTTTGGAGGGGGAAGGAAGAGAATTTTTTCTTTTTTGGTTTCTTTTTTTTTTCCGGATATCGTTTCCCACTCCTCGTCGTCACAATCTGTCTCCAGTTGTGATAGGCCGGGGAGTGGAAAATCCTCCACAGCCGTTAGTTTTGGTTGTGGTGTGGTGGATGGTGTAGGCGCTGGTGCTAGTTCTGAAGCGTTGGGTGGTGGTGGTGTTGGTTTTGCTGGTGGTGGTAGTGGTGTTGGTTTTGCTACTGTTGCTGGGGTTGTTGCTGTTATAGTTGCTTCTGTTGTTGCTGCTACAGTTGTTGCTGCCATCTCTGCTACTGGTGGTGTTGATGGTTGTGTCACTGGGGTGGGTAGGAGAGGTGGCCTCAACCTTTTAGCCTGAGGGCAGAAAGCCCTTAGGTGGGTTCCTTCACCACAAACGACACACCTAGGTCTTCTGCCCTCGACAATTACCGTGAGGTGGCTGCCGTCAGTGAGGTCTATTACCTCTGGGATCTCCTCAATGCTTTTTTGGTCCGCTTGGATCAGGAGCTCCATCCCAGATCCGGACCAGTTTTCCTGCTTTTCTTTTGCTACTGCTATTATTTTCGTGTTGGCTTCGATGCCGGCGAGGACAGCCGCTATTAGCCAGGGAATTTCGATGGCCGATGGAACGTGGGTCACCCTGATCTTTACGAGTCTCTGGCCACAATAGCTTGGGACGAGTGTGAGGTCGTCACTTTTTAATGGGGCCATGGAGTGTTCTCTAGCCTCCTCTGGTGTTTCAAAGAACACATCCACGGTTCCATACTTTTGCCCACGTCTGATGTGGGTTTTTCTTGCCCACACATGTCCCAAAGCTTTTTGGATTTGGGACTCGGATGCCCGTTCCACCCGGCGCGATTTTACATTTATTGTTCTATACGACACGGTGCACAGGCGCCGATGCTCCATTTTATTAGGTGGGGGGTGAGGCTGACCCTGTACCCATCTTTCTTTACCATTTGTTTGGCATTTTCTAAATCTTCTTGAGTTACCGTGAACGCTTCGAATTGTTTTGCTACGATGGCGAAACTGAGGGTCGGTTTTATAATGTCATTGTTGTTGTTGTTGCTATCGTTAATATTAATTTTATTTTCAGTTGTGGTGGTGGTGACATCAGTCGTCTTTGGTGGGGAAGAGTCCATTTTGCTTGATTTCATTTCGACGTCACGAGTTAATTTATTTTTTTCTTCTTTTGTTTCTGTTGTCGCGGTGGTGGTGGTGGTGGTGGTGGTTGTCGCGCTGGTGGTGGTGGTGGAGGGTTTAACACCTGCAGTCATTGGTAATGGCGGGAAATGAATGTCTGCCTGAGACAAATTTGAAATATTGCTACTGCTTATATTTTTTTTTGTGTTGGCAAACGTAGTAACATTTACAATGGTGGTGTCGGTGTGAGGTGTTATTTTGTGAGGAAGGCTTTCAGCTGCTTCGTGCAGAGGGGAATTAGCCATTTTTTTTCAAAGAAATTTTTGGATAATAATAAAAGTTAAAATTTTGGGGACAAGGCCCCAATCGTTTTGGGTGTCCTTTTCGGAAAACAATGTATGTGTGCTTATAAACAGTTTACAATAAAATTTTCCATAAATGGCAATTTTTAAACAAACGGAAATAACAAACCTTTGCGGAGCTCACGATAATACCATTTCCTACGTAGGTCGCCAATAATAATAATAATAATAATAATAATAATAATAATAATAATAATAATAAAGACAAGAATGTATCTATAAAAACATTTGAAAAATTGAGCAAGTATAAGGACCTGGAGATAGAAATTGGAAAAATGTGGAAATTGAGAACTAAAACAATACCAGTGGTTGTAGGCGCTCTGGGAATGATACCTAAGGGGTCTAACGACTACTTATCGCAAATCCCAGGAAACCCGCGTATAGGAGAAATACAAAAGATAGTACTAATGGGAACTGCCAATATGCTAAGGAAGATCCTGTCAATATAAGTACATCACAAGTCTAAACACTAAGGATGCATGTGTGAATATGTATGTTCTCTCTTGAACATGGCGGACCTTGTTGTCTCTTGAGGTCACTGGTTGTGACTTGGTGATAACTCGTATGAACATAAAGCAAGATAAATGCAAATAATAATAATAATAATAATAATACACTATTAATAATTATTAATGCACTCGTGCAATGCCTCTGCGTGACGAACATTTTTAAAGTGAGGAAAGACTGTGCACTGAGCCAATCTCACTCTCTGAGCGACAGTAGCTATAACCCGAAAAGAAGAAAAGATCAACATCATCGGTAACAACTGAGCCGCAGGTTTTATGTCGGAGTTAACCCAGTTTCCTGAGATGTCTTCTCCTAGAAGAATGCCCTGACAAGGGCTAGGGGTTCTTCACTCCCAGTGGTTTAACTGCGCGATCGGGCACCCTGCCCGATTATTTCTATGTCCCCACGTGCAAAAAAATAAAAATAAAAATAAAAAACTCACTTATTGACACTTATACGTACGACATACACACACGCGCATACATACGCGCACACACACAGGCATACATACGCGCGCACACAGCAACACTTATACATACAAACAAACACACACACGCTACTCACTTACACACACATATATATATATTACCGTCATTACTGATTCAAGATTACAAGATTATGTCAACTGTTGACTTTCAAGAGTTTGTATAGTTGGAGCCGTTCGTATTACAGTCCAGTATTATTATAATTGCTTTACAGCATAGAGCTATGGCTCTCCACGCTCTGAGCTTAAATCCCGCCGAGATCAACCTTGCCTTTCATCCCCACGGAGTCAACAAAAGAGAGTACCAGTAATGCGCTGGACCAGTCGCTGGATCCGTGCCAATACATACATACATGCATACATACATATATGCATGTATGCGTACATATTTTCAGATATGGACATATCTATATATATATATATGTTTATGTATACGTGTATATATTAGATAGATAAACGCGAAGACACCCACACAAACATATATATGTACTAGACCACCCGTCACCCAACGGGTCACGGGTTGTCCAATTGTTACCTAAGCGGGATCTCTTCCCGCCTGTCTTTAACTTGACTGCACTAAGACTTTTTGAAAATGAAACACAACGGTAAGCACGCTAGCGACCTGATTGGTTATTACGTAGCTGTTGGTTATTTATGAAGGTTCCCGGAAAAACCCGTATCTCGGGAACCCCTGCTACGCAAAACTTGTTTTATTCCATTTGTATTCCCAGGGGTAACCTCCTTTCAAAGATTTTCCTATTATGCGCCATTTTGGCTGTATTAAATTACAGGCAAGCACACATTCACAGAGTTTTAGTAGTATATATTTTTCTTCCTCATAATCATCTCTTTCTCCCTGTTTTCATATATATATATATATATATATATATGCGTGTGTGTGTGTGTGTGTGTGTGTGTGTGTGTGTGTGTGTGTGTGTGTATGTGTGTGTGTGTGTGTGTGCGTGTGTGTGTGTGTGTGTGTGTGTGTGTGTGTATGTGTGTGCGTGCGTGTGTATGTGTGTGTACGTGTGTGTGTGTGTGTGCATGTTTGTGTAGCTATTTGTATATGTACCTATATATGTAAAAGTTTGGGTATATGAGAGAATTGAAAGAAAACTGTATAAAATAATTGTATGAAACTTAATATAATATTAGTGTATGTCTTTAGTTAAAATATAAAGGAAATATTTGCCTTTACACGCATCGACGTTGTTCTTACAATAATCTCTCTACATATGATAATGGTAATTCATTAATCTTATTAGAAAATATTATTAAGTATACTGTCATTTGTAAGGCGTATTACACATTTTAGGAATTACGATATTGATCGATACAATACTAATACAATTATCAGTTTAAAGGAACAATGACTTGGTATTCATTAAAACTAATATCCAAACTAATAATATCTAAATATGCTTACCAATAAAACATTGTACAGAAACAAAATTAAAGTAGGTTGGCGTTAAATTTTGTCACGCAGATACGTCAAAATAATTAATCTTGAATAATTGTTTCTACTTTAGGCACAAGGCCAGCAATTATCCAGTGCAGGAATCTTTGCGATACCTGCAAACGAGATTGGTTTTTCTTTGTTGTTGTTGTTGTTGTTGTTGTTGTTGTTGTTGTCGTCGTCGTCAGAGCTGCTGTTACTTTTGTTGTCGCTGCTGGGTACTACGACTGCCGCCGCCGCTGTTGCTGTGGTCGTTGTTGTTGTTGCTGGTGCTGCTGTTGTTGTTGCTGTTGCTGCTAATGCTGTTGTTGTTTATGCTACTGTTGATGCTGTTGCGGCTGCTACTGTTGTTTTCCTTGTCACTGTTGCTGCTGCTGCTGTTATTACGGCTGCTACTGCTATTATTCATGATGTCAGACGAATGAAATGGGTTTTCGTATTTACTGCACACCTTTTTCGTCGTTGTCGTCGTCGTGGAGAAATGTTCCACGTTTTGCTCGTGATTTTGGAAACTATTTTTCTTTACTGGCATCGCTTGCGAAAGAGAAGGGAAGGAGAGAGACACATTTAGAGAAGGGAGGGAGAGAGACAATCTTCTCTCTGGTGTAGTGACGATTGAGGAAGAAGAAGACGGAATGAGTGGGAGTGACTTGTGAAAATTCTTTTTTGTAGCCATGTTTTTTGGGGGTTTAAAATAAATATTGGGCACAAAAACCCAATAAGCGGTTATTTAACCCCGAAGAGCCAAATAACGGACAGAAAGACCCCTCTCACGAGGAGGGGGGTGTTTTTGTCTACAATTTGGTTAAAGTTTTAAACAATTTACAATTGTTATAGCGGTTAAAATTTACAATATGTTACAGAGCCGAGCCTCCGTCAAACATGGCATTCAATAATAATAATAATACTAAAATATATGGAACTTTTTTAACCATCTTTTAATTTCTTCTTTTATATATATATATATATATATATATATATATATATATATATATATATATATAAATAGTAATAATAATAAATTAGAAGACTAATATCCAAAGAGGGCTCGATCAGAAGATTCCGTTAAGCCGTTAAGGGTGAAAGCAGCGATTCTTTGCTTAAATGTTAATGTTATTTTAATAAATATATATATATATATATATCATAAATCATATATATATATATATATATATATATATATATATATATATATATTTATTTATTTATTTATTATAGCTAATTATACCTAATTGTGTATTGTTGACCGTATATTTAATTAATTTCCACGTGCTGTTGAAATGTTGGGTAAAACTCTATAGCGGTTGGCCGCGAAGACACTGCTATCGTTTATTTATTTACTGTTTCTTCATAGGTGCCTTTTAATCTTATAGCAATAAGAATACAATCACCATTGAACAGAACAGAATATCTAATACGCAACCACCCACTAATAGGCAAACGAAACGTAACACACTTGTACAGGCATCGCAGCCCACCAATAATGCTAAGGTTGCCCATGACAAGAATTGTAACTGCCACCTACCTGAAACCTGTCCATTACATAATGAATGTATGCAGCCTAACCTGGTTTACCAATGCACAGTAGAATCAGACAACCAGAAATGGTATTACATCGGAGCGACTGGGAATATATTTAAAGCCCGTTGGTATACACACCGTTACGCAATGAAACATTCCGAACATCGTTATGTAACTACCCTTGCAAACAAGACCTGGCAACTGAGGGAAAGTAACCATCAATACACCCTGAAGTGGAAAAAATTATCGAACGCGCCCCCATATCGGAGTGGTATGAGAAGCTGTCGATTATGTGACCTTGAGCTGTTCCACATTTAGAGTTCGAAGAAAAGTTACTTAACAATAAAATCGAAAGATCAATTTATTGTAACCATAGACTCAAAGAAAGTGCAAATCGAACCCTTAACCTACTACTTCCACCTGACAAACTGCATATACTTAGACTTTCTACCCTCTTATTGTTTCTAACCCCTTTAATTACCCACAAAAACCAATACCTATATCCCTCCCTTCTCCTTCATTCCTTTTCTATTTCTTTTCGTTTTCTTCCTTTCTTCTCTCCCCTTTTAGGCTATATTTTCTTCTCTTCTTTCTCCCCCCTTCTTTATTTTTATTTTATGTTTTTATATATATATATTTTTCACTCTATATCTCCCCCCTCTCTCCCTCTCTCCATCCCTCCCACTAATAACAATTTAATTCTCTTTAACTTACTAAACTCTAAATCGACGACATGAAGTCTACGTATCAAAACTGATCAAGGAATCCTTTCACCTCTACCACTCCCTCCATCTCAATTTGTCACTCTACTTCCTAACTCTTCTCCCCCTTCCACTCTCTGTATTCCGTTTGTCCCCCACTTTCTAATTCCTCTTCCTCGCTCTCTATACTAGTAAATACAATTCCAAAAAAATGTTTTTCTCTATATATTAAGAACTTCTTTAAGAGTAACATACTGACTATTTTGAAAATTTGGACGTGAACAACAATTATAATTGAGAGGCTGCTATTTGCAGTATAGCAATATAAGGTTGCACTTTCCAATGAAACGGTCGTAAATACCTGGATAAAATCCTTTTCTTAATGCTTACCTGTGTTTTCACTTTTATACTTTATACTCCAAGATTGAACGGAATTCTTACAAACTTGTGGAGTTACCCCTAACCGTACGTTGAAACCGTCCATGAAACTGGCTTTCTTAACCACTGGATCACAATAAGCAATTTCCTGCTTCCCTAACTACACATATATATATATATATATATATATATATACATACACACAAACACAAACACACACACACACACATATATATATGTGTGTGTGTGTGTGTCTGATACCATCAACACTAGAAACACAGAGCTGGCATATCTAAGAACTGACTAACTGCCTGAAGAGGTCATAGCCATTCAATGGCTATCATCGAAATATATATAGCAGTAAATAAAGGATTATGAGTTCATGCGATTGTCTTATGTTTCGTCACTATATACTATATATATATATATATATATATATATATATATATATATATGGTGTGGGATGCTTAAAGCGTCCGTATGCGGTAGACCGTTTGAGCACCACTGATTCTCCGTTTCTTATTTTTATATATATATATATATATACACATGTACATACATATATATATATATACATATATATATGCGCGCGCGCGCGCGTGTGTGTGTATGCATTATATCTTCATTACTAAACGAGGAAATCTTCCGCATATATTATAGCGCCTGGAATCATTTCGGAAAGCATTGAGCTGTATAATTTTCAGAGCATCCTATTATCATTATAGCGAATCGGCGCCCACATATTTGATCGTCACATTATTCATCCATTAGCTCTAAATATAATGAGAATATCATAGGATTTTATTCAATGAAATTTACGTTGGGAAATTTATTCATTACAAAAATCTATAATCTTTCAAGATATGCATCTCATTATTTCAAGGTTTTCAAACAGATGTTTTACATTCAACAATTCCGTCAGTTTGTAACATTGAATTTATAATTTTATATTATTTTCTTAATATTGCAAGCTTGTATTATTATTCATAATAATTAGATTTAGATATTTAAAAGCTGTCAACAATTTAGTAAAAACAGATAGTAAAAACAGATAGTATTTTAGATATTATGTTAAATTTCAATTCGTATAGAGATATACGTGTTCATGGGAGTACTGGCGATTAAATACTACCCTTTTATAATTTATATTTATACCGATGCGAAAAGATTTACACTTTGAAAATATTTGTATTTCAAATGTTCTCTACTCTCCGAAAATAGGAATGATTTAGTGGCTGATTTAGTGGCAAATTGTAAAGGCAAATAAATTGAATGTGATCAAATAATGAAAGTCAATTTACTTTTATCTATTATCCACTATAAAAATATTCAATGGAGAACTGGTCCATACATCAGATTGCGAAAGCCGTTACCTATTTGCATGCACATGCAAGCATGTATCTATATAGAATTGTTTCCATTAAATAGTTATACAAATAAGCTATTAACATGAGTTATAGATATTGGAATAAATGTATACCTTTAGGCATCTAAATCCATATGCCTTTCATATCTTCACTGTTATGAAAATTAGTGTCAATTCTCTGAAATGATAATATGCTTTCTGCTGCAAATATTCCAGACATTAATATATCAAGAATTGCACATTTTCAATATAGAATAGAATTAGAGGATATTATGCAATAACGTGCAAGCAAGGCAATCAATTTGTGTATATAATTATGTGCCTAATACGTATTAACAAACATAATACTACACAATATTTATTAGTCATCGGATCACAGAATGAATTTAAATGAAGCCCTATCAATTTGTACATCACAGCTGACAGGTTTTAACAAATATGAGTGATGTCCGTATTCTCTTTAAAATTAATATATATTAATCAACGAAATAATCATCTTGAAAAACAAATTAACTCCATATTATATTACTGTAGTTATAAATAACAGTAGAGTTTTACCAATGAAAGTATCTAGCAGGAGGGTGATATATATTAGTTCAATGTGAATGGAAAGGTTTAGATGAAACAAGGTCGAATCACTTTAAGTCTTTCTGCGTTATTTCATTTTAAACAAACCTATCGTATTATATATTTCTATGAATTTTGACGATATGATTGTCTGAAATACTATTTTAACACATTACAATTTGATTAAGATGTATGTGATTGTTCGTCGAAACCTGATGGTACTTCATTGTTTAATCTACAATTATGTTGACATCTAATCAATATAATTCTTTCATACATTGACATATTCGGGTTTGCCACGTTTGGAAATATTAACAATATTCCATTTAATTACAATACATTCTTCATAACTCCCTGGATTCAAGTACAATTGTTTAATTTTGTTCTACAGAGCTAGCAGAAACTATATGTTCGAGAAACTTGAGGCTAGCTTTGTAATACTGAAAAGATACTAGTATCCTGCTTTATCTTCTTCTTCGCCCGCATATTTCTGAGAGGGTCATGTCGCCCACATATTCCTGAGAGGGTCGTTGGGGCAGAGTCTTCAAATATTTCTCCCAGCTGGTCCTGTCAGCAGCAACCATATTCAACTGATCGGTTATTTTTATCTAAAGCCATTTTTACCAATTCCACCACGCCCGTCGCTTCAATCTATTTTATTTCTCCTTCTTTCTTCTGATGAAGGACTAGCATCCGAAACGTTAAGACCCTCTTCATCCTTTTTCAAGCGTTAACCTAATATATTCCCTCTGTACCGATTGTGTTGTTGTTTCTGTTTACTTTTTACATACATATATATATATATATATATATATATATATATATATATATATATATATATATATATAGAGAGAGAGAGAGAGAGAGAGAGAGAGAGAGAGAGAGAGAGAGAGAGAGAGAGAGAGAGAAAAAGAGAAAGAGAGAGAGGGGTGGAGAGAGATAGATAGATGTAGATATATACACATGTATCTGCCTCGGTCTGTGTGTGTTCTATTTTTCGTTTGCGAAGTTGAAGTTTATATCTAAAAGGCATGGCGTTTGACAGAAATTAAATTCCTATTAAATTTATGAATATGTCATACGATAAAAAAGAAAATACGAAATTATGTACTTTTCCGTTCTCAAATCTTTACCCTGTGCGTATTTTTTGTTTGGTGGTAATTTGTTTTGACTTTAGTTTTGTTTTGTTTTTTGTTTGTTCATGTTGTATTCGATATTTAAAGAAGGTTTGTTTTCTCCAGTTATAAACATCTGAAATATTTCTATATTTTCTTGTTTTTTTTTACACCTAATGAAAATATTGTTAATATTTTAAAACAACAGCAAAACGTGGAACTAAATCAGATTATGTACCTTCTCTATATTATTCAGTAATATGCTCACAGAGTAACTAATTGAGTTTTCACAGTATTTCCAATTAAATATATTTCGCATTCTTTTTCAAACCTTTTTTCTATTCCCAATAATTATTTGATATTGATTTTTGGTACGATTGGCAATTTTTCACCTTTACGTAAACTATACGGCGCTAATTAGTAAATTATTCTAAGTCTAAGATAAGCATCGATGAACAAGATATATAATGAAATAGTTCTAGTTTTAAACATAACGTCTAACACAAACAGGATGACAGTGGAATGATTTAATTTTAATCGCATCTTTACTCTTCAGTTCAAAATCAGACACGTACACAAACAGGTGTTTGTCACATTTGATCTTATCTCGCGCTGATGATGCCTTCGGATTATCTGTTACAAACACAATTCTCAGGGCGAAACAGATTAAATCTCTAATCTGTCCGGGAGATCAATAGTTATTGAAACGGTCAGTACATTTTACTCTTTATCCTGTATTTTCCGTTTGCTTCAGGTTATACCTGTCAAACCAACGTGGTATCTCAACTCTCGTAATTTTAAACACACAATATACTGTGTTTATTACTACATATATTATTATTATTATTATTATTATTATTATTATTATTATTATTATTATTATTATTATTATTATTATTATTATTACAGTTGCATTTATCTTGCTTTATGTTCATACGAGTTATCACCAAGTCACAACCAGTGACCTCAAGAGACAACAAGGTCCGCCATGTTCAAGAAATAATAA
>OZ024745.1:133401475-133426475 GCA_964016885.1 Eledone cirrhosa
AATGAACCTCTTTTTATTTGAATTCATTAAGGCGATCAAGATTTTCCTTCCATAAAATGAAGCAATCGACCAAGAACCAACATCTACTGAATGTGAAGATTGTTGAATCGTAACATTTTCCAGTTTTATC
Source organism: Eledone cirrhosa (assembly GCA_964016885.1). Taxonomy (NCBI): domain Eukaryota; kingdom Metazoa; phylum Mollusca; class Cephalopoda; order Octopoda; family Eledonidae; genus Eledone; species Eledone cirrhosa. Next base: position 133,401,606 of record OZ024745.1, read on the forward strand.
AATGAAGCAATTATACAACGGGAAAAATGCTCGGATGAATACGGGAATACCTTTTATAATCATATATCTTTGAAATTAAATGCATTAGGATTTAACAGCCAAATATTTCTTACGCCTATTGTTATGTAACCATCACTTATTTACGAATTGAAAATAAAATAAATCATGTCTATTATAATAATTCGCTGTTATATAAAAGCGTTATTAAACCCATTGTTATGGAAATCAAATAGTCATCACATATATTTGTCAAAAACAAACCGTGAAAACATCGATACGTTAGAAACAGGTTAGTTTATATTACATTCTTTGCATTTTAATGAACCTTAAATTGATGTGAAATTACGTAAAATATTTAGTATATAATATTTTATTGCATTCTCTATATAGAATATAGTTTCTATTAATATCTGAAATATTTTCAGTCAATCTCTCTCTCTTTCCTCTCTTTCTCTCTCAGTATACTTATATACATACATACATGCAATAATTTATTAGTAAGAGAAATTACATTTGAACAGGGTAATAGCTTATATTCAAATATTTATAAATATCGCAAGGAACAAATGCTTGCCGATATTTCCCTTAACGCATTAAGAACGAAAAGTATTAATATTTAGACATTTTGCGATTTAAATTAATATCTGTTTGCTTCATTTCACTGTAATACTAGACACTCTGATATTTCTAAAATTGCAAATTGTTGTTATTTAAAGAGAACCCAGCCAATTACTAGTTTTGTATAGCAAACACTATATCGAACGTCATTTATATTCCCAATAAATACTGCGGAACTATGAATTATTCCTGTATAGTTGAAAGCCGTTTGTACATCTGAACGTTTCCATTCAATTTAATGTAACTGCTTATTTTCAGAAACATCAAATCGTATTAGATATTCATAATATGAAGTCCATGCATAATTCATCCGCTATAGAATACGCCATACAGAAAATCCTTCAAAATGACGATTATTGTTTCGCCTAAGAAATGACGAATTTTGCTATAAAATCGAAGATGTTATATTGTAGGTCTTAATCATATAAAATACACTGGGAATCTCGGCCGCATAGATTTCGAAATTTAACGGGAATTTGCGACCAAAGATGCAGTTGCCATATATATTAAAACGTTTGTTGATGTGATCTCTCCTTACCAAAGAGATTTAACATTGCAGCCTATATTATATAACAATGTATGTTGAAAGTTGATACACTTACAATCTTTTCTTCTCAACATTTTAACCAGCCACCAACACGAGAATTCTAAAATATAGCTTGCAGTTTCGATTAAAATTGTCCACATAAATATTAAGAGAGACTTGATATACTTACCTATAAATTACTCATCTACGACATTCTGTAAGTTACGTATAACTGGACATTACCAGGATTTTTGCAGCTGCAGTGCATACGTGAAGAATTATTTACGAGATATCATGTGATTCAATACGGACATTTCATTACATAACTCATTACGAACCCTACCTGAAATTAACGTTATGTCATATAAGAGTAAACACTCAAAGCGTGGCTTTCTCTACGACCAAGTTTGTTTGACATCAAATGATAGTTAACATGTCTCAACTCCGAAAATTAACATGCATAATCTTTCAGAATTCATACAATCAACCTCCATATGATCACAGAAATAAATACATTGAAACGTCGAATGTTAAATATATTCATAGATTGATACTTCATTACAAATATATAACTTTTCTTTCTCTAACGGGTGTGTACCAATTACTATTAGTCTAATTATTTCCGATAACAACAAAGTTGCAGGTAGTTCAATATAGTTCACAACTCCCAAATAAGATAAGAGCGATTCTACACCATCAAAAATCTCGAAACAATCGTATTACAAATTTCAGACGTCGGAGACAACGAAAACAACCAAGGTAAATTTTCATATAGATGGAAGTACCTCATTCCATTTTATTGCTGGTAAAGCAATATAATTGTTTCTACTTTAGGCACAAGACCAGCAATTATCCCATTGTATTACTGGTACTTTATTTTATCGACCCCGTAAGGATGAAAGGCAAAGTTAACCTCGGCGGGATTTGAACTCAGACCATAAAGGGCCGCAACTCTATGCTGCAAACCATGGCGTCCCACACTCTACCGATTCTGCCAATCCACCGTCCGTCTCTCTTATAAAGGCAATATAATGGAAGCATATAGATATCCATTATCGCCACAGAAAAACTCATATATTGATTAGAAATACCAAACTAGAAATACTGTGACAAATCACTGTGAAATTCCGTTGACTATCTATACAGATCCAGATTTATGACAAATTATGTGTAAGCGCTTGAGGAACGTCTGAATTTCTAACATAACTAGATGAAAAATACCTATTTTAAGAGTCTTAGGTTCCAAATGATTTATTAATATTTTTTTTCGATATGTCGTATTACATGCCAATTCCTATATAATTGATGCTCTGGTTTGTGTTACATATTTTCCACAGTAGTTCCGCAATCTACGTGAGATAGGGTAATTTACCTTATTCTAAAATTAATCATCCCTATCTAATGTATATATTGCACATATCCCCAATTGGAAACAAGATAATGCCAATGATAAATGGGCACATTACAACCTAACTGAAACCTGCATCTAATGTCGTGTTTCCTTATGTATTTACATAACATTCGATTTAATGGACTCTCCATTCTAATTCTTCAATTCCATAATTTATACTGATTAAAATATTGCATTGCTAATTATTGGCAGCACATCAAATATATATTATACCTCTGCCCAATAACTGGCGTGAATTGCCTTTTTAATAGATAGAGATGTATCTGGTTATTATACATGGAATAAACTAGTAACGAGGTGATTCGCCTGCAGTTTAATGGACAGCGTTTCAACGTATTAAAAGAACAAACACCAGTTCCTATGATATTGATAAATCCACAATATGTTCATATGTAACAAAATTATATTACTTGATGAAAATAGCTTACAGCATTTACGCAGATGTTTTAGATGGAGTTTAAATCTGCAAAGGTATATTCTTAAACTACTTGTTAGTATGTGTAATTATGAGGTGGCGGCACTGAATTCCTGCCCTTCCACGTGCTTCTAAAATGTAAAAATTACCATCCGCACTCCCGGCTAAATATCATTGTACTGGAGATCTTAACTTCAAGTGAGTTGTTAAGGAGTTGTTTCTTATATATTCCTAAATTAATAGTTATATAGAATGCTACCATTAAATGATAAGGAATTGATAATATATGTTCACTGAGTTTTCTGCTCGTATTTTGTAGTATCTACCAGTTGATTTCGATATCTGTCTAAGAGAATGATCAGCTGAATAAACGTCGTGGTTTTATACCATCGAACTGATATAGAATCGTGCATTCACTTTCAAATTGAAGAGAATATATTATGCTCAAGTATGCTCTCATACATTGGCAATGTTCGTGAATAAATGCCATCACTGCAAATGAGCAGTTAATGAATTCAAATAATAATTACATATGTTCTGATGAATCAGTTTGTGACAAAAATATTAATATAGATTAATAAAATTTATCAGAAATCCCAAGGCGTACTGTTCGGTGACATAAGTGGGTAGTATTTGACTCAATAAAAAATGTGATTAATAGATAAAGGTATATTCTCTACAAGTTGATACAATTTCCCATGCTGTGAAATTAATATCAGCATAGGGAATTATCACTTTGAGTCATCAAATAATATTGTAAGTTGCATAAACTCGACAATGTATTACAAACACGCAATCATATTACAATTTGATTTAAAATTACATCGTTTTATATAACAAATATTATATCAGCGTTTTTTTAATATTTTCGGTGATTCTTTCTTCTGTGATTTCCCTATGACATTTTTTTAGATTACACCATATCTCCATCTGAAACTGTGGAGAATATAACATTTGTCTTCAATATGTATGTGATTAGCATCAATTTGTAAACAGTGCAATAGGTGTCTCGGTCTGTTCCTCCCTTATATTCCATTTCTCTAACGATGATCAATAGGAACTTTCTAGATATTACATAGCGAGACGTTAAAAGTATATAATCAAGAAAATAAACGAAGTACAGAAAAGACGTAAAAGAATACACATCAATGAAATTATTATCCCGGTTGTACACGATTAGAACCCATAAGAAAGAGTATAAAAGGCAGCTAGAGCATTAACTAAACAATATAAATATGGCAAATAAAAATATTGGAGTTTATTATGCTCAAGAGGACAATGTGAAAGAGGCAATTTATGAAAGCCAGTTATATATAAAGTAGATAATTAGAAATATATAGGCCAGATAAGTAATATTCCAGATACGGAGTAAAATGTGAGAACAAGAACATTCGTCGGATGGAATTGTTTTAGCCGAATATTTTAAAACAGATAATTAGCAATATCATTGAAAGGGGAAATGTTCAACCAATGCGCTGTGCCAACTGTAGTATACAGGTGCAGAATATGATGGTTATATCATAGGATGATTACATCATATGATGGTTACATCATAGGATGGTTACGTCACATGATGGTTACATCATCGAACCAAAACAAGCCAATGGCAGAAATATGAGGAAAGAGAAAGGAAGGAATACGATGAGGTAATGCTATATCTCAGAAAATAGCTTAATTAAAAGGGATGTGGGTAGGTGATATAACCATAAAAGCGAACAACGATTGACAAAGAGGGTCGGAGAAGGATGGACAGATAGAAGTTGAAGGGACGATACCAATGAAGGTGTGCTCAGGAGGTAGATGACTAGATAGGACAATAATGGAAATAAACGGACAGTAAATAATTATTTCTACTTTTGGCACAAGGCCAGCAATTATCCCAGTGCATTACTGGTACTTTATTTCATCGACCCCGAAAGGATGAGAGGCAAAGTCAACCTCGGCGGCATTTGAACTCAGACCATAAAGGGCCGTAACACTTTGCGTCAAAGCATGGCGTCTGACCCTCTACCGATACTGCCAATCCACCGGACAGTAAATAATGAAATTGGTTTAATGCAGTAGAAGAGGCATTCGGGCTACATTTTCGATCAGAAGATAGCTTCCTGCTGCATCCTCATTAATCGGTGCGGTCAGATCAATGCTAATGGATGCGAGACTTCTTTTTCTGTAAAGGAATAAAATGTGACCTATAGAACAAAACCGTTTTATACACAACATAGGAAATAACAAACACTACGCAGTAATATTCTTGTTACAGTTTCGTTATTCAACAATTATTTCACATTTATCCACTCAATTTGCTTAGTTCTTATTGTTGTAAGGAGGGAGTAATGTGGTAAATAATCCTAGATTAAGAAATATGGAATACAACATTTTAAATCAAGGCTTTCTAAAGACAACTGTGATAATAAAAAGCGGCGGTAAGAAATCGGAGTCCAAATAGTGTTTATAACTAGGATATGACCTGACCACAGCTGTTTTATTTGTGTCTATAGTTGTTTCTATTGTCACTAGGCTGTAGCAAGTTGATTTATATTCATATTATGAGAAATAGAGCATTCATATTTTTTTCAAACTGCATTCATGTTAATAGTCATGGGAAATATTTTCAATGGGGTTATTAAAATCGGATGATTGCCTTACATCATATGCAGACTGTCTTTCTATAATCTCACTAACAATAATTCTGCTCAAAATATTCAAGTAATTACATTCTTTAGGATATAAATATACATAATTTAGAGGATTCATGTTGTATTGCTGCTAGACCAAATCTTGGTTCAAACAGCATGTGTAAATTATTACATCAAAATATACATTCTTTACATTTAGATTTACTGGTGGGAAGACTGGGCTTCAGCTATAATTATGCTTCCTGCTGTGAATTGACAATTGAAGTAGCAAACTTTATGCCTGTTCAAAATTACTAATAACATTTCAAACAAATTTAATAATGTGGAAATGGTACTTATTTATTATGGAAAAGGTGTATCCTGTAGCAGATAAATGGTTTTCTAAAATTACTGTAGGTTCACCCATGTGAGCACTCGATGTTTAGATTCACGTCTGTAGTGAGGTGTAGAGCTAAACAGAGTGTAAATATAATAATAGAAGGACGATTTGTTATGCCTTCATTACGTTTATTGATTGGTGACGCGCGTTTCGCTATTGATCAGCCAACGGTTGAATGGTATTGATCTGGCCCGACTCTGGAATCAAAAGCTCGTCGGACCTCTGCTGTTGTAATGACAGAATGAACATATAAAGTGTGATATCCTATGGATAGACGCAATACACTGCAACAGTGTAATATTATAATCGAACAAACGGCAATAACCACACGTAACGAAACTGTGGAACTAGTACCAACTTTGACTATCAACACACGAACTGTGGAACTAGTACCAACTTTGACTATCAACACACGAACTGTGGAACTAGTACCAACTTTCACTATCAACACACGAACTGTGGAACTAGTACCAACTTTCACTATCAACACACGAACTGTGGAACTAGTACCAACTTTCACTATCAACACACGAACTGTGGAACTAGTACCAACTTTGACTATCAACACACGAACTGTGGAACTAGTACCAACTTTGACTATCAACACACGAACTGCGGAACTAGTACCAACTTTGACTATCAACACACGAACTGTGGAACTAGTACCAACTTTCACTATCAACACACGAACTGTGGAACTAGTACCAACTTTGACTATCAACACACGAACTGTGGAACTAGTACCAACTTTCACTATCAACACACCAACTGTGGAACTAGTACCAACTTTCACTATCAACACACGAACTGTGGAACTAGTACCAACTTTCACTATCAACACACCAACTGTGGAACTAGTACCAACTTTGACTATCAACACACGAACTGTGGAACTAGTACCAACTTTGACTATCAACACACGAACTGTGGAACTAGTACCAACTTTCACTATCAACACACCAACTGTGGAACTAGTACCAACTTTGACTATCAACACACGAACTGTGGAACTAGTACCAACTTTGACTATCAACACACGAACTGTGGAACTAGTACCAACTTTCACTATCAACACACGAACTGTGGAACTAGTACCAACTTTCACTATCAACACACGAACTGTGGAACTAGTACCAACTTTCACTATCAACACACGAACTGTGGAACTAGTACCAACTTTCACTATCAACACACGAACTGCGGAACTAGTACCAACTTTCACTATCAACACACGAACTGTGGAACTAGTACCAACTTTGACTATCAACACACGAACTGTGGAACTAGTACCAACTTTGACTATCAACACACGAACTGTGGAACTAGTACCAACTTTGACTATCAACACACGAACTGTGGAACTAGTACCAACTTTCACTATCAACACACGAACTGTGGAACTAGTACCAACTTTGACTATCAACACACGAACTGTGGAACTAGTACCAACTTTCACTATCAACACACGAACTGTGGAACTAGTACCAACTTTCACTATCAACACACGAACTGTGGAACTAGTACCAACTTTGACTATCAACACACGAACTGTGGAACTAGTACCAACTTTCACTATCAACACACGAACTGTGGAACTAGTACCAACTTTCACTATCAACACACGAACTGTGGAACTAGTACCAACTTTCACTATCAACACACGAACTGTGGAACTAGTACCAACTTTCACTATCAACACACGAACTGTGGAACTAGTACCAACTTTCACTATCAACACACGAACTGTGGAACTAGTACCAACTTTCACTATCAACACACGAACTGTGGAACTAGTACCAACTTTCACTATCAACACACGAACTGTGGAACTAGTACCAACTTTCACTATCAACACACGAACTGTGGAACTAGTACCAACTTTCACTATCAACACACGAACTGCGGAACTAGTACCAACTTTCACTATCAACACACGAACTGTGGAACTAGTACCAACTTTCACTATCAACACACGAACTGCGGAACTAGTACCAACTTTGACTATCAACACACGAACTGTGGAACTAGTACCAACTTTCACTATCAACACACGAACTGTGGAACTAGTACCAACTTTCACTATCAACACACGAACTGTGGAACTAGTACCAACTTTCACTATCAACACACGAACTGTGGAACTAGTACCAACTTTCACTATCAACACACGAACTGTGGAACTAGTACCAACTTTCACTATCAACACACGAACTGCGGAATTAAACCGAAGCTGTAGCTGCCGTACAGCAAGTACTCTTCGATTTGTTTGAGACAATTACAAAGCACTCAATGGAGTGAAAATCTACAAAACATTAATGTCCTGAGTAAACAACAGTTAAAAAGAATGACACTAAGAAAGCGACTGAAGTCACTGGCCATATATATATAATTACAGAATATTCTCCCCAGTTAAGTTATGATGTCAACCATATTTGACCCCAATATAATGTAACCATGAATGTCCCATCGAAGCAAAGTGAGATGTTTGATTGTAGAACCATGGCATACTATTCCATGTTTTTTCACTTCTCCTAAACTACAGTCAAATACGTTTAGTTGAACTATTAAAATAAATAAGGTAATATTTATTACTTAATTACTTCAGTGTTTTTCGATCATGTCAAGGTACAAACTAAATTAAGATATCGATACCGGGATTAATCGATAGAAGTAATACAACTCCACAGTGTGTTAGAATTGATCAAATGCATCCATTCGGATGTTCATTATATATGTGTGTATTTGTGTCTGTGTGTGTATGTGTGTGTATGTCTGTTTGTATTTGTGTGTGTGTGTGTATATGTGTGTATGTGTGTGTCTGTATGTATTTGTGTGTGTATGTATGTGTGTGCCTGTATGTATTTGTGTGTGTGTGTGTGTGAATGTGTGTGTGTCTGTATGTATTTCTGTGTGTGTGTCTGTGTATATCCCTATTTATACTATTAATAGGTTCCTTATAATTATTAATTTCTATAAAGTGTAAAGCAATATTTCTTCTCAACATTATATTGGAGCTTAAAACAAGAAATACTCCATGAAAATACGTCAATGGTAAAGTTGATGAAAGAGAAAATTAATGCATGTGTTGTCATTTAGAGACATTCCAGGCTCAATCAAATATACCGCAGTTAAAATTATGCCGCTGCCGTTTCATTGTCGAAGAATGTGTATTGAAGGAGACATAAAATATACAACGAGCAGAGGAAAAGACATACTTAGGCTTGTGATATATATATATATATATGGAGGAACTTATAGTTCACTTGAAGCATTGCGTAATGAGGTATAAACGTTTGAATTTGTAAGGCCAAACAATGCAGGTATGGGCATAGAATAAAAATGCAAATGCAAAAGATATTGTTGACAATTAGTCTTTAATCTTAGATTTATTTAAACGTCCTTAATTTTCGAGATAATATCATATCTCTTCTTCGGAGGGAAGTAAAGCGGTTAAACCAGTGTTCTAAATAGCTTGCCAAGTCATGCTCATGACTTGGCAAGCTATTTACAAATTCAAACGTTTATATATATATATATAAATATATATATATATATATATATATATATATATATATATATATATATATATATATATATATATATATATATATATATATTAATGCAAAATACTAACAAAATATATATTCTTGTGATCAAGTATATTTTATTATACATATTTCAATCTATTGCAAAACTCATTCTTTGATTTATTCATTGAAGCTTGTTTAACCTTTAAATATATATATATATATATATATATATATATATATATATATATATATATATATATATATATATATATATATATATATATATATATATATAAAGGTTAAACAAGGTTTATGTGTTTAAAGGTTAAACAAGGATATGTCCCAAGGCTCTGATACCATCAACACTATAAACACAGAGCTGGCATATCTAAGAACTGACTAACTGCCTGATGAGGTCATAGCCATTCAATGGCTATCATCGAAATATATATACCAATAAATAAAGGATTATGAGTTCATGCAATTGACTTATGTTTCGTCACTATATATATATATATATATATATATATATATATATATATATATATATATATATATATATATATATATATATATATATATATATATATATATATATATAGTTTCGTTGACAAATATATCAATGTGCCCATACACGCAGATATATCGCCCTTGGTATGACAGTGTGGTTTTAGCTCAATGTAGGATAACTGGTATACTACAGAGCCGTTATAGCCGTTATAAAGCTCGGAACTGGAACTAATGTATGTTGTCCGTAGGGAGCTGATGAGATACGGAGGATCGACCTGTTACAAGGCGATATAACTTTCCTATAGTCAATCCTACATGTAAAGCTGCACCACCGCTAACCAATACCCTTCTCACAGACTCATGCTTGCAAGATCTCTTAATCTGCCTGTACATCCTGTATTTACACTGCTTGTGCCTTGATTTGTTTGTTTCTTTTGTTTTTTTGTTTCTGCGTTTTTTATTGTTTTTGATCATGCTGAGTAACACCTTCACTCATTCCCTGCTACCCTCATCTATTGCACCATGTAAATCATAAATTTTTGATGTGATCTTTGATGTAATTTTTTATGACATTTTTTATGACATTTTATGACATTATATGCGTCATGAATTGTGTCCTTTTCTACATAGCGCTGGCCTCGAGACCCCCTGCTGGCTCTGGCTCTTTAACCTTGTTCTGGTGACGCAGCTTGATGGAGTATGCAGCTATTGAATATACTCTTGTTTATAGGGTCTGATCATTCCTGCCTTAGAGTACGGATGAAACACTGTTACATAATAAAACAATGTATTTCTAAGCACTCTTTGGTTATTCCTATATATATATATATATGCATGTTTACATATATGTTGTAGATATGTACGTATAATCACACATTTATCATGGGACTTAACTTCCCATCATATTTCTATTCAGTTCTTAGAACTTATAATTACCTTATTCTATATAACCATTAATATGTTTTACTGAATGACAATACCTTTTCTAATCCCGCTCTACAAACCATGATGCTTTTTATCAACTAATATATCGTGTGTATTGCTTTTTTCTCATATATATACACACACATATATATATATATATATATATATATATATATATATATATATATATATATATATATATATATATATATATATATATATATATGTATATAAGGAAAGGAATATTTCTACTGATCCTTTTTTTCTATACTATATACCATGTTTCATACTCCTACCAATTTGTGAAATATTCTTTGTTACAACTATTTCAGTTTACTGATATTCTGTCCCGAATTCTATTAACCTTAAGCAATGGGATTTTTTATGAACCATAAAATTTAGGAGTTGAACGTTTCATATTGTATCGCAACTATTATGGTAAACATGTCTTGTTTGAATATTTTATATCCCCAAATGTGTAATTGGTTTCATATAAAATAAATAGGTAAAAAATGCATGCCGCACTTCGCTACTTTTCCACAATATCTAACATGAAATATTTTCAAAGCATTGACAAACATCCAAGCAAATGTTCAATTAGACAGGTTAACCTTTGTCTAGACCACATTTAGAATAACATTCTACTGAGAAACGGGCTTCAAATATATTTTTGGAGAATATATTGCATTTTTAAAATATTTAATAGGAAATGTTCCGTTGAAGCTGAATATATTGAACGCTAGAGAAATAGTGAAGTCACGACATTCTCAGTTAAATTACAAGATTATAATAACGAGAATAAATGATTCATTCACATTCATAAAGTTGTGTTTCAAAATTGCATGGTATCTTATGTCTGTAAAAGTCAAACTAATATTTCCCAATGCAATTTATCCCAAAATAGAATTTTCGTTACTACATAATTTATTTAAAATCTATATTATTACAATGGAGACAACGTAAAAATTTGGCAATTCTCTTGTATATAATATGAATAAATAATCCGGTAGAATAGGAAATTGAAATGTACAATGTGGTATGTGAATAGGTTTATTACTATAGAACTGTACTCAACCTATAGAGGTAACGCTTAGCATTAAGTACTGATATGTTATTAGAATTTGTCCACCGAAATAAAGTTGTTGTTTTTTTCCATTTTTCTTTTCAAGATAATTTGAAATATCTTTCATAAATACAATTTAATTGTTAAAGTAGCAATTTCCATTTCCCATTGAATATTCATATCGTATTTATTATTTTGTCTCTTCATTAATGAAACTAGAATAATTTGCAGAAATAACGTTCGCCAGTTAACTGCAATTCCTCATCGATAATCATAATATATAACAACCCGTTTGGCTCACAAATCAGGTTTGTATTTGTGCTGTTAAAGCAAAATTATTTGTTATGTTAACATAACAGTTTGAACAGGAATTTTTATTTGTACCACAGTGCAGTTCTGATGCTTGGAAATGAGTAGAAAGAGGCAAATGCTGTTATATTCATATTTTAGTTAGGCATAATGGCTAGATGCCCACACGTGTTCAGAATAAAGCCGTTAGTTACATTAAGAGGCACAGCATCTTCTTTCATAATTAAGATGGAGTTGCCCCACTGTTACCCAGAAAAATTGGAATTCACCAGGCGAGGGTATACAAAAGGTTTACTAACACTCATTGATAATGGAAAACAAGACATGTTTATATTATTTGCATGGATATGACGTCCTTGGCTGTTTCATGGTGGGTAATGTAAAATAATATCTTCAGCTACAGATAAACATTGTATGGCCGGAAGATGTCTGACCACGAATCAGAAGGACTGAAGGACAAGGAGAAGTTTACGATAAGTGGCATTGCTTTCGTTAATTAGAATGACACGACTTTTATGGGTACAGCAATTGAAAACTGATGGCTTGAGAGGTTTGGAATACCTGTTAACAGTTTGATGGAATGGTGGAGTCTGATATATACATTTATGTGGATGCTTAATAATTGTTTCTACTTTAGGCACAAGGCCAGCAATTACACAGTACATTACCTGTACTTTATTGTATCGACCCCGTAAGGATGAAAGGCAAAGTTAACCTCGGCGGGATTTGAACTCAAACCGTAAAGGGACGTAACTATGCTAGAAAGCAGGCGTCGAACCCTCTACCGATACTGCCAATTCACCGCCCTTGTGGATGCTTAATAATGAATTCGGAAATGCAATCCAAATATTCGGCAGCACGTTCTGGGTATTGAATTAGTAACAGCATTCTCGTACATGAAGTTCTCGTCGGATTTCATCAAACCTGTCTAATGTACAGCTGACTAGATACAATTTATTGTAATGCAGAAAAGGGTACTTAATACGCATGCGTGAGTTAATGTTTGATAGATGTTTATAACACACTACCATATCATTAAATCAGTTATATCAAAGTATATTTATGTCTCAATTAACCTTTAAAACTTATTGGGTTGGTATAGTAATATAAATGTGATTTAATAATATTGTTGTTTTTAATAGTGACATGCATATTGAATAACAATAACAAATGCTGTATAATGAACATAAATGTATTGCTATATAGTCCATAGGGTAGATATAGCAAATATATATATATAGATAGATGACGTAACCAACATGTAGAAATGTATTCAATAGAAATGATTTAACTTCCACTTGAGTTCAAATCCCGCCGAGGTTAACTTACCTTTCATCCTTATGGGGTCGATAAAATAAAGTACCAGTAATGAACTGGGTAATTGCTGGCCTTCTACCAAAAGTAGAAACAATTATATAGAACATTATTGAACATTACTCACCTTGAAGATTGAAGAGGAAAATGGTATATATAACTCTAACCATATCTCTAACCCACTTTACCTTAAAAAAGAAAGATGTGTAATCAACACTGTATTAACAACAGGAAGATAGTAATCCTCATGATGAATGGGGGATTCAATGTGCCAATGATAATCCGTTTAGATTTAACTATAAATTACATTTGGCTGTTGGTTCCATCAGCATTTGATCGTTGAAAATGACAGTTATATTATACATTTTATATACTATTTTAGATATGAAAATCATTATAGATTTCAGCAAGAAAGTAATTAACATGCTTTTCTAAATATAAATCACTCCATTGATCACTTTGATATGCTTGGTTAAAATGGTTTTTGCCCTATCATAGGCGGTTGGTTCGTTGTTCATAATTCACTCCCCGCTGTTCCAAGTAAAATTGTGTCCACACTACAGCTAGGAATAGCCTTACCAATAGACGGCCCAGCAAAGAATGTAACTGTACTATTAACCCCTTCAGGCTCATAAAGTCGAGATGACATGCAAAGCATAGAAAAAAGAGAGTAAATCGTATTTAGAGAAGAATATGTACTGCTGTGTCAGCCCTTTCCAACCAATGGTGTGCCTGTTCGTATTTGTAACGTCACAAGGTTACATGAGGAACGTAAGACACATCTGTGAAAAGGTGAAAGAGACAACCGAAGAAAAACACATACTTAAATGATACCATAGTTAATACGTGTGTGTGTGTGTGTGAGTGGGTGTGTGTGCGTGTGATTCTGTGTGTGCTTCTGCATGCGCATGCATATATATCTGTGTGTGCGCGCATTAAAAGTTGTCTGTGTGCGCGGGCGCATGCACATATCTTTATGTGTGCCTGCATTCAAATGCGCCTGTGTGTGTGTGTGTGCGTGTATGCTTGAGTGACTGCGTGTTTTTTACTCTGTGTGTGTGCGCGCGCAGGCATATATGTCTGTGTGTGTCACATGAAAATGTGTCTGTGTGTGAGCGTTTACTGGTGTGTGTGTGCGCGCGCATGCATATATTTTTGTGTTTGTTTATGTGTTAATTTGGCTTTAAATCCTCGGTAGAATGTGTTGCAATATTGGTAGAGAACTTCCTCCCCCTGAAACTTGTTCTTGGTTGCTAAAGAAGTTACTAACCCAGGATTGTGGCTGTGTTGTAGTAACCCAGGCTTGCTGTAGTAACCCAGGCTTGCTGTACTAACCCAGGATTGCTGTACTAACCCCGGATTGTTGTACTAACCCCGGATTGTTGTACTATCCCAGGAGTGTGGCTTTGCTGTACTAACCCAGGATTGTGGTTTGCTCTATAGTTAAACAATTTCATAATTTGTCTGGTGGAATCTGTTCTGGTTCTTCCGATTTTGACTTCGACTTCCAACCGTCTACCACAGCAGCCGACAATGAGGATGAAAGGCAAAGCAAACGTCGGAAGGATCTGAACTCAGAATACTGCCAATTCACCGCCCTAAAAGCAGTTTACAATAATAATAAGTAACAACACATACATGCTCACGATGTATATATATATATAAATATATATATATATTTATATATTAAAAACATTTTTCCAATTCCACCACACCCGTCACTTCAATCTTTCCGATTTCTCATTCTTTCTTCTGATGAAGGACAGGCGTTAACCTAATATACTCCTTCCATATACTGTACCGATTGTGCTGTATTTCGGTTTACCTTCTACATACATATATATATATATATATATATATATATATATATATATATATATATATATATATATGTATATATATATATATATACATTTTGTGTATGCGTATGTGAATGTGTGTGCATGTATATATACATATATATCTATGTATGTATACAGTTATCAATTATGAGATGGTGTAGAAAAGATATGCTTCCAGTCAAACAGGCAAAAACACGAATCGATACATAGACAGGCATGTACGACAAAGAAAGAAAGATTGCTATATGCATATCTAGAGATTAGTGAAGAAAACATATTTATCGACATCAGCGTTTTCAAATTGTAAAAATGATCAACCTGTAATATATATATATATATATTGTTTTTTGTTGACTAAAAATCGATGTTTAAAAATGGTGGTGAAAACTACTTTAAAGAGGTTTTTCATTAACATAATATAGTAGAAACTTATATATTGACTCTTTTCTAACATAGGAATATCGGAACCACTATTGACAATGTAAATATTCTTTTGAAGAATTGAAAATGGCTCTACCTCTGATTTGTCTGTATATTATATTTGTTCGGTTGGTTTAAGTTTGGTGACTTCAATAAAACATCTTCGAAATAATGCTTTCTTTCATTTATAGCCGTGGGGAAATACATTATAATTGCTTCTACTTTTGGCACAAGGCCAGCAATTATTCTAGTGTATTACTGGTACTTTATTTTATCGACCCCGTAAGGACGAAAGGCGAAGTTAACCCCAGCGGGATTTGAACTCAGACCATAAAGGGTCGTAGCTCTGTGCTGCAAAGCATGGCGTTCGACCCTCTACCGATACTGCCAATCCACCGCTGGAAATGCATTATAATTGTTTCTACTTTTGGCACAAGGCCAGCAATTACCCAGTACACTACTGGTACTTTATTTTATCGACCCCGTAAGGATGAGGTCGATAAAATAAAGTACCAGTAATGTACTGGGTAATTGCTAGCCTTGTGCCATAAGTAGAAACAATTATTATGCATTTCCAGCTGTGGATTGGCAGTATCGGTAGAGGGTCTGACGCCATGCTTTGTCGGAAATGCATAATAATGAAGGCACGGATGAGTTTACTTCATTACAACTCTGGGTTTCATTAAAGATTATTCTCTGTTGATTAAAAATAAAACAGTACAGCATCGATAAAATACTATGGATAGGAATAATGCAGATTGGTTTCTTAGGGTTTCCCTCTCTAATACCACCCCTATCACATGCTTCATGAATTCCTCACTAAATTATATCATATAACGATATCAGTAGATATGCTTTAGTGATATTTAGTTAGTTTGTTACAACAACTGATATCATTCAGAGTTCTGAGGTTTGATAACATGGATTTGATGAGTATTCTGTTAAAAATTCAGTGGTACAATTTTCGTTGTTAGGGAATGCTATCTGTTATTTCCAAGATTGTTTTTTTATCTAGGGGGTTAATATAGCATAACTCTCTAATGAAAAGAAAAAACTGGCTTATCACTATCATTATCGCTGTTTTCTATTCCAGAAATTGGTACTTTGTGGGATATTGTTTGTAATTTAAATTTAGAGAAAAATGGCTAAAACATCACTATTGTCCAGCTAACAGCTAATGATTAATTGGAAAGCCGTCACCTGAACTATCAAGAAAGAGGCGATTGTATTCGTTTCCTGAGAATTTGCTGCTTGAATCATGATTTGATAAAAAATACACGAAAACGTGTTGAATATATTTTAACGTATTTCTTTGGAAACAATTAATTAGATCTGCAACAATTTTCTTTAAAAATATGAGAAAATGTTGTGGTGCATGCTCGTTTATAATATTTAAACAGCGGCAGTTTGAAATATCTAAGGCCAAAGAAGACCACAAACCTAGCAGATCTAGAATGACCTAGAGGGGAAAATTGGGAAGAATTGGTGGATAAAGAAGTCAGAACCTGATATGTAGAAGATGATCTTCGACTTGCCCTTGATGGCAAGTGCTGCCAAGTGCTGCATTACTGGAATGAAAATCAGTGCTATGAAAACTGAGACACTCGTGCACTCTATATGAGAGTGGAGATCCACTGAGGCAGGTAGAGAAGTTCAAGTATTTCAGGGCCGTGTTCACGAGTGATGGAAGCAGGAGGTTGAATTAAGTGTAATAATTGCTGAAGCTGGTGCAGTAATTTGCCAGCTTCAGCATTCAGTAATCAGAAGCAGTGACCTAGTCGCAAAAATCAAACTCACTATCTTCAATGTGGTTGGAATGTCTCAGGAAAGAATCACTGGACAGATTTTACGGCAAAACCAACTGGCAGGAGACCCAGGAGTAGTCCCCTAGCTAGTTGGTTGAATAATATCCATAATCTTATGTGGACTTGTTCGGGGATCCAGCCGGATTAGCTGGAGATGGTTTCTTCTGACAGGACCCACTGGAAAGAGTGTTTGAGCACTCTGCCCCACGACCCTCTCAAGAAGAAGAAGAAGAAGAAGAAGAAGAACTATTTTATTTGACATAGTTTGAGGCCTTGACACAGTGGATCTTTATAAAATGCTCAGTGTGCTATTTCCAGTTTCCTGGTATGGACAATCAAGATAAACCTGAAATGTTTTCTGTAGGAAATATCAATAGACTCCAGTATATTGATATAAAATTGCGTTCATCTTATTAACAACGCTGCTATCAGAATCAATATTGTAGTGAACTAATTTAGAGTCCTATGGATTATTTAGATATATTAACACGTTGGCTTTATTGATAATATTTTTCCTTCACCAAAATAAGAGGCCAACTTCTAAGTAATTTGATATGAATCCAGGTATGAAATAACGAGCCTTCACACACATTAAGAAGAACAAAATTAGAAATATTGCATAAATAAATTACGCTTGTATCACAGGTTATACAAGCAAATTAGATACATACAAGTGTGCGATATTACATTTGCAGTGAAATTAATTAATGTTGATGGTAGTTATATATACCCTTATGAAGTAAATGAATCGAATGACAGTTTTACCCAACGTTTGGAATATTACGAGTCGTCAAATTGCCTTTCAGATCTTCAGATTCTCAGGTCCATCAGCATGCGCTAATATAGAAATTTCTTTGATATATTGCATACCACAAGTAGCGACTTAGCTTTTATTATTATTCCGAAAATGTATTTTTCCTAAAAGTAAAACAAGTCAAGTCTAGCAACCGAATATTCCTAGAACCTTATGTTTCCGGCACCCAACAACACACACACACATACGAACACTCACATGCATACACACACACACGCACGCACACACACACACACACACACACACACACACACACACACACACACACACACACACACACACACACACATGTATGTATATATATATATATATACTAGCTACAGTACCCGGTAATTCCTGGGAAAGGTGGGGTTATTCGCAGTTTCCAGATTGCATGAAAATGGTAGCCACCCTGGGTACCCATACTGGATTTTCAATTGCAACCTTTGCTAGGTATGTTTATAGCAGATCAATTTTTTTGTGTGGAACTATCAATAAGTCATAAGTCCTTCTACCATCCAGCTTTCTTCATTCAGACTGAATAGGCCGGGAAGTTTGAGCCCGAAGAGTATTGAACTTATTCAACAAACTTATGTATAAGAATAGCAATATTACTGCATTGGCGCTTAAGAACACACACAGAACAATTAAGTAAATTATAACCATGTGAACATATCCAGGTACTGTTCAAGCACGCTGCATATCACCGTTTGTAAAGCCCTTCGTATGACTGAAGCAATTCAATAAAACCATCCCGTATTCCCTCTATAGTAAACATACTCGTAGAAAACACACCATAATAAGTTGGATAAACAATCAGAAGTGTTGGCCCTAAAGAGGGTCTTGCAATGTTCACTGTTGCAAAGTGTCAATAATGAGGGTGAAGTTACATGTTCTTAATTTGTGTTAATCTTCTCACGATCCGACACCTCGAAATATCTACAAAATAAACTCTACTCTCAAAGATAGCAAGTTACAATTAACAAATACAAATATATATAACACCGAATATGAATAAACGAAATTAATTTTAACGTGTTAACTTACACTTCCGGAGTAAACAGACCCACCTGCGCACCACCTTGAGTGCTCTACCCTGCATACTTAAGTGTCATTAAGTAATCAACATATACTAAAATGTTACCTTTTCTACGGAAATAATTAACATATTTATATGTCCTTGCAGACGTTTTCCGTGATCTCACCAAATCAAGTGAATTCTGGATATTAGTAGGTTTTATATTCTCCTCTCGTTCTCCGAAGTAATTTGTCCATCTGCATCTACTGATAGCTGTCTCTTTCCAAACCTTCAGTGTAAATCCATGATATCTTGTTGCACCCCACATATTTGTCTGATACAGCCCTGCCTAGATGGAGCGTTAAAGTAGACTTCACCTTTAAGTGTATTTATGTGTTTGCTTCTCTTTGCACGGCGTCTTTGAGACAATCTCTGTGTGTACGCACGTTTCAGTGAGGTTGAGTGTGAGTCTGTTTAATTTGATGCTCAATACACTCATTGAATTTCGTGTTTTTGCTGTTTAGCACAAGTAAATATGTTCCAATTATGACAAGCATATCATTTCGTCTGTCCAGACGTAAAATATCAAATGACCTTTATTAAAGTCTCTGTTGTGTGCTTAGAGTGAGGTGTCACTATTGCTATGTTGAGATCTCTCTTTTTCTCTGTTTCCTTTTTCTTGCTCTATCTGTGTGTATGTCTCAATGTCTCATTTTCTCACTTGATCTGACTCTCTCTCTCTCTCTCTCTCTCTCTCTCTCTCTCTCTCTCTCTCTCTCTCTCTCTCTCTCTCTCTCTCTCTCCCTCTCTCTCTCTCTCTCTCTCTCTTTCCTCCCTCTCTCTCTACCACATTTCTATGTTATACAAACTTTCTCTGATACAAATATTTTCAACGGATATGAAATATTAGCAACGTATCACAGGATCATAGGTTTCTATGCCCCGTATATTATTTTGAAATTAGTTCAGCGTATAACATCAGGATTGGTAAAATCGCTCAAATCAAATATACAGTACATTATAGATGACATAGTGTACTTATGGAGAGGACATAAACATGGGGATAGATAATATTAATGCAATAAATTAGACGAAAATGGAAATGTAGCAATCAAAGAAGGAATTAGTTTAGAGAAATGTAAAGAAGGACAAAAATCTGGAAAATGTTTTGTAACCTTTGCTACACAGTAGAGTGCATTAAAGTCTAGGATGAGAACTTTTTAAGAATTTACATCAGTTGGGTTGCAAAGACACCATGAAAATATTATCAGATAATTTAATCCCGATGTTCATGATAACCATGTAGATATATTCTCCTATATAAATAGCTGAGGAAGAATTTAAATTGAAGGTTGTAGGTTTCAGAGGATGTCTCTTGCGATTTAAGTGGCAGTTGGGCGAGCATTACGGACAGATAATTTAAAATTGTCTAAATACATTCTACCGTATTACCAACGAAGGGTTTTCTCTTAAATTGCTCGTCCTACTAGAAATAGTGGTGATTTCTCCATCAAATTATGCGACTGGCCATAATATTATACTACATCAGAATATATGACATTATCATCAAGTTAATTTTCTATTTTCTTTCTTTTTTAATTTCCGATATTTCATAGGCATATGCAAAACGTTGGTGGGAGTGCAAAACATTGGTGGGAGTGCAAACGCGATTAGATGTTGCCAAGATTCAAGTAAAATTGATTAATAAAACTTGTTTTGAATTCTTTAAAAGAATATAATTAAATATTGATTAGAAATATATATAAAATTGAATATCAAATTAATGCAACGAAGAATTGCTAAGGAATATAATTTCCTATAATTTCCTACATCTGACAACATTAGATCAGAAAGAATATGATGTAAGAATCAACGAATAAAATAATATATTATGTTATGTCAACGGGAATTCAAATTATGTTTAACACCTGGAGATACTTTAAATAATGTTAAAGGAAAGGAATATCTAAGTACATAAATAAGAAAACAAGAACGCATAAAACTGTTCTATTTTAGAAAGGTCTGGCACTCCAATTGATAAATTATCATTATTATTTGAAACTTTCTTTGAATTCTGCTTCTTTCCCAAATCATACCGAGTTGTCAAGGTGGCACCTGCGGCAACATTCCATAATAAACACATTTTAGAATCAATTGTCACAAATAGTTCGATAATACACATATTTACAATCAATTGTCACAAATATTTCGATGATACACACATTTTACAATCAATTGTCACAAATATTTCGATAATACACACATTTTACAATCAAATGTCACAAATAATTCCACAAGGACACAAAAAAAACAGTAAATGTCTTTGTAAAAGTTTTAAATTGATAATGCCCTTCGTAGGATATAGGCAGTGCCAGACAGCACTGCTTTCTGTACCTCTTGCAGCGATGGCTTAACAGGTATCTGGTCCAAATATTTTTCAGTTCCCCTTTTCATCCTTCTAAATGCGCCGACTATCACTTGTATCGTACAGGCTTTAAAATACCACATTTTCTCAATTCCAATTATCAGATCTTTATAATTACTGAGCTTTCCAAACACTCACGAGATGTTGCGATCTGGTGGAATGCTCATGTCAATTAAGAAACATGTTTTCTCTTTATGGTCCTTTCAAAATGATATCAGGTCTTTTGACCTTGATTGTTCTGTCAGTATTCCCAGGGAAATCATATAGGACTGTCATGTTCTTGCTTCATGTTATTACATCTGGGTGATGGTTGTATCATTTTCCCTCCGTTTCAAGACCATAAAATATGCATGTTACCCAGTGTAAGTATGGCCTCCACTTTATCAGGACTGGTTTTATATTCCTGGGGAACTAATATCTTGTACCCTGAAACCAAGTGACCAATGGTCACAACTTGCTCATCACAGAGTCGGCCAGTATCAGTAGAGGGTCGGACACCATGCTTTACATCATAGAGTTACGGCCCTTGCCATTCTGAGTTCAAATCCCGCCGAGGTTACCTTTGCCTTTCATCCTTACGGCGTCGATAAAATAAAGTACCAGTAACGTACTGGATAATTGCTGACCTTGTGGCAAAAGTAGAAACAATTATTATTATTAGGCTTGGCAGCCAAAGCTTAAAATGTGCTACCTTACTGCTGCTGCTACTACTACTGCTGCTGCTACTACTACTACTACTACTACTACTACTACTACTACTACTACTACTACTACTAATACTAATACTACTACAGACATTAACAGTATCAACACTTCCATCACAAAATGAAAACAATATAAATCTTTCTATTTTATTCTCCAATATTCAGCAGAAAAAACAACTGTAGTGTAAACACAATCACCACCACTTCCACTACGACAGCAGCAACAACAACCACAATATCAGTGACAATATAAACATAAACAAAGAGAGCACTAACAAAAACAACTGCAACAAAAACAACTAAACAACAACAACAAAAACAACCAAACAACAACAACAAAAACAACCAAACAACAACAACAACAACAACAACGGGAATAATTAATAACAGCAGCAACACAGCAAAACGAACGACACAGAAAGATCAGCAACAATAGCAACACAATTACTGCTGCTGCTAAGAAAAGACCATGTTTACACATGTTTTCACAATGTTTGGCCCAGGCATGGAAGATAATCGTCCGGCTGAGGCTACGGAGGCGGTGGAGGGCAGAATAATTACTTACAGATGTATTTAGGTGCATCCCACTGCAAACGCCAGGTATACCAATACACGGCACCCAATGATCAGATATGATGATCACATTGGATAAGAGTATCAATAGGATCACAAGAAATACATAGTGTAACATATATCCTACATATTACAGATACAATTATGGTATATATGTGCTTCAAAGTGTAACGTATATCCTACCTGTTATATATACAATTATGGTATACCTGTGCTACATAGTGTAACGTATATCCAACATATTTTAGATACAATTATGGTATATACGTGCTACATACTGTAATGTATATAGATACAATTATTGTATATCTTTTCAGCATAGTGTAACGTATATCCTACATATTATAGATATAACTATGGTATATCTGTGGTATCAAGTGTAACGTAAATCCTACGTATTTTAGATACAATTATGGTATATCTGTGCTACATACTATAACATATATCCTCTCTATTATACATACAATTATGGTATATCTGTGCTACAAGGTGTAACGTATATCCTAGTAAAATAGAACATCTCCTTTTCCTCTAGTCAAGTGATAACCAATCTTTACATTTGTATTAAGGAAAAAAACAATAGATAAAAAAAAGAAGCACTGCATGTTGTTGTTTTATGGGAAGATGGTGCCAATAATACCGTAGTTAAAGCCATTTCTTGGAATGGTTTCAATAATGGTTTCGCTGCCACACCAGCCTGAAAGGTGCTTGATTGGTTGCATGTCTACTGAGGATGTATCATTTACCTTAATAAATATGCTAATGGGGGAAATTAAACAAGACATCTCTTCTGTTCTCTTCGACAAAATGGAAGTTTTAAACACATTACGGGACACAAAATAGGATATATATTTTTTCTTTAAATACTTTATTTTTAGAACGATTGTTTCAACGAAGCGAAAATTATTCCATATATTCAATAATTTTGATATGAAATGTTGTCAAAATGGACCACACACGCATTACTAGAAGAAAGGATGTATATAATAAGAAAAGAAATGGTCTTCTGAAAGTACTATAATTGTTGGGGGTGAGACGTGGATTGAAATTATGCGAATTGATAAAAGACAATTTTTTTTAAAAGAATTATGGAAATAGTTTTAAAGAGAACTAATCTATGTTATGGGTGAGACGATAGAGAATAGGCAGAGACGAAATATTCTTATATACGCAAATACGTCTAACTATCTATCTACACACAAGCACACACACACACACACACACACACACACACACACACACACACACACACACACACACACACACACACACATGTATATATATATATATATATATATATATATATATATATATGTATATATAATTATAAGTTTGAAGAACAGACAGATAAAATTTACCTAATTTTTATTCTTAGTCCGGAGAAATTAATTAAATAAATAATCAATTAAACTGAGCTAAGTTTAAAATGTAAGTTTAAAGAAATGATAGATAAATGTTTAAGAATAAAAATTAGGTAAATTTTATCTGTCTGCTCTTCAAACTGATAATTATATATATAGGAAAACCGAAGTTGAATAGAAACATTGAATGGTATAACAACAACAACCATACACAAACACACAATAGTGACCTAAGATAAATATAAATAAATATACACAAGTACAATAACAACAACCACACATAAGCACACACTAG
>OZ024745.1:133433975-133456475 GCA_964016885.1 Eledone cirrhosa
AGTGGGATAATTGCTGGCCTTGTGCCAAAAGTAGAAACAATTATTATTGTTATTGTTTTCATTGATGTTATTCTCCGATGAATCTATAAACACCAGTGCCCTGGTTATACACACACCAATATTCTGATGATTTCATCAGACATAGAGTGTAATTACGGTCGAGTAGCATATCTTCTAACGATCAGCGAAACAATTGTTAATACTGTAAATAAACCCATTTGTACAGCCGACCATGTTACTCTTCATTTTTTGGCTATTATATATATATATATATATATATATATATATATCTTTAAGTCGTTTGGAAGCCTCAACAATGCAAATGGGTAAATCTCCGGGTAACAAGGTCCGGTGGTGGAGAGAGAGATGTAAGTGGGTGTACGTTGAGATGCGTGGTATGTATAAGATGTGTGAGATGTGTAGAATGAAGGGAAGAGTATAAAGGATAAAATAAAAATAACAACACAAGAGAGAGTTACCTTGGGAGAGATTTAATAGTCCCTATATATTTCGGATTCACATCCATCAACTGGGTTTTTTTTCCGGGGTGGGGGAAAAGGTTGTCTGTCGGACAAGTCCGGAACGCGTCCTTCGCTGTTTGTTGTTTTGAATATCTGAGGTATTCGGCAGAGCGCGCGTGCGCGTGAAATGGGGTCGGTCGTACAGAGGTCAGCGGCCGAATGAGGGAGTGGGATGGCGCTAGCTGTCAGTCCATTCTCTGCCTGTTTGCTAAATGTTACTGTGTGTGTGTGTGTGCGTGTGTTGTTGTCTCGCTTGAGTGTGTGTGTGTGTGTGTGCGTGTGTTGTTGCCTTGTTCCTCTGTATTGGCAGTGTAGTATGTTCGTATGGTGGAATGCTACTGTGTGTGCGTGTGTGTGTGTGTAGTTGTCTTGTTTGTGTGTGTGTGTGTGTGTGCGTGTGTTGTGTCTTGTTGCATCGCTTGTTAACTTAAACCAGCCATCTCATTTCGCTTCTCTCTGATCGGCTGTTTATTTGCGGTTGCAGTCATTTGATAAAAAGCGCTTCCTTGATACGTAACGTGCCGACGTTTCTTTCAGTCGCTAGAATTGTGACAATGGGCCTTCCGTCTTTGTTTCCGCATTTGTCTATGTGTTTCCGGAAAGACGAGGCCCTGGTTTTAATGTGTTCGGGATCATTCGAGGATCCTCGATCTACGGAAGAAATCCATGCCCCTGATTTTAAAACCCAGACAAGACTTTTCAATTCATTCTTGGACGTTTTGTCCGGATATTTTAAAATTGTCTTGGGATTTACGGTGCGGCTCTTAAATCTTTCATCCGACATTCCCACGTAGGCCTTGCATTCCTGGTCGGGTTGAGATGATCTTTGTCTATCACGGATGTATTGCCACTTCTGTCAAGGGATAATGTCCTTGGCTTACAGCATCAGCAAAAGTATGTTAAGGAGCTCGGGTGGTTGTTGTTGGTTAAGCAAAATCTCATTTTTCCGGCAGATCTTAACTAGATTTATGCTAAATATATTTCTATATTTATGACCTACAGGCAACTGATTGTCGGTAGGCGTTAAGAATCACTTTCCTACATTGATATTAATATTTAGGGAGAATCCAGCTGTATACCAATGTTTCGGTCAAAATTAAACATTTATTTGATATTAGAAAGTAAGAAATTCTTCAATAAAAGTAGAAATGTTTGAATGAAAAGTAGACATTTTCTAATGGAAAGTAAGCCAGGTTTTGTATTGGAATCCCTAACAGCACCTCTCCCACTATCATCATCACTACTTCCACCAAACAGCAACACTAACACTACCATCACTATAACCACCATCAACACCACCAGCAAGAGCCACTAACAGTAATATCTCATAAGTATCTTTCCGGCGTCTTGTACCCTGGGCTCAATATCATGTAATCCAAAGAGGAACATATGCTTTTCGTTGGTTGTTTTTCTATCCATCATTGCTATATATTAGTGATTTGTCATATATTTATTAAATCGGTTAACCACTCTCTCGTGCTACTAATAAATCAATATTGGGTTGTTTTAACCCTTACAATTTTATAATTCGAACAATGCGTGTGAGGAATATTACATATTCGTATGCAATTTAAACTGAACCTAATCTGTATTACACTAAAGAGTTTTATTTCAGTGATAACCTGTTAAATGTCGGTTAAAAGTGAGAAAAATAAACGTCTGTTTCAAATGTGATTCACATCGCACATAAAGAACTGTATTATTTTTCTTAGGCCAAAATGTGTGTTAGAATGAACATGATGAAATTAAAAGAGAAATCCGTTTGTAATTCATAATAAATCAACGCAACAAATTTATGGTTGAAAGGATATTAAGTACATTTTGGAAAACAATGATTTCGTGTATTGATTTTCTTACAGTATCAGTGCTATTTCCCTCATAGTCCATCATATCGATCTCATTTAAATAATTCTCTTCAAAATGAAATAATGTTCGCACTCCCTACTATCAAAATATGACGTTGTATCTTTGTTTCCTATACTTTCTTAATTAGTCTAGAATGCAACGCTTTACTACCTCAAACTCCTTTTGACCTAAAGATTATTTGAAGACTAGGAAACTTAATTAAGCCATAACGTTAGAACAGTAATTACCTTTCAAGAATGGAAACAAAGATGTCCATCGAGACAATAATCTCTTGTGATATTTCAATATCAAAGGCGCATGGCATTATCATTTCTTTTTAACTAATTTCAAAAATGACACCGCCAATTCTTTCATTCTTTCTTTATAGTTCTGTCTTCCATTGCGGAATTATTCTCATGAAACTTCAGAAAGTATGTAATCTCAAAATTACAACCTTCAAAGTTATTTAGCAAAACTAGACATTTCACTATGTATTTTATCAGTCTGGAGGAATTTTAAAATCTCAAAATAGATACATTTCAGTTGTTTAAGAGGTTTCGATATAATTTATCTAAAATGTGTTTCAGTTACATTCTTCTTCTTCTTCTTCTTCTTCTTCTTCTTCTTCTTCTTCTTCTTCTTCTTCTTCTTCTTCTTCTTCTTCTTCTTTCTCTTCTTTCTTCTTCTTCCTCTTCTTTTTCTTCTTCTTCTTCTTCTTCTTTCTCTTCTTTCTTCTTCTTCCTCTTCTTTTTCTTCTTCTTCTTCTTCTTCTTCTTCTTGCTCGACGAGACCGGGTCATCCTAAGCCAGAAATCCCAAAGCATCATCGAGCGTAGAGCCGATCAGTTCCGCCAGCGTCCTATAACGCTGGCGGTACTATGCCAGCTCCTCTGCATCCTCCAAGGTGATCACGAGCCTCCAGGGATCTTTCCTGTTAATAGCCAGCCATGCGGTGCGAACATGTCACGTCGAATGATAGTAAAGCCATGATAGGATGATCTTGTTAAATTCGGAGGACATGTCCATACCAGCGCATGTGACGGATAGTTATGAGGCGGGAGCTGTGGACTGATGCGTGCGTGCATGCAACATTTTGTTGGAAACCTGTTCGTCCCATCTGATGTTTTTGTTGGTCCTCAGGGCTCTGCTACAAAAGTTGCCAATCCTCTTTTCCAGGGTCTCTGTGTGGAGCCACGTTTCTGGTTACATTAGTGGCATAAAATAAATATTTCGGTGAATCATATTTTTTCAACGATGTAATTTAGTGAGACACCTTTTTGTGTTTAGCTTATCTTTACACATTTAGATACAAAAATATACAAATATATCTATAAATGCTTTCAATTTCACTCAATCAATTTTTGTTTATTTTTAATATGGTGCATGTCATATGAAATTAGCAACAGAACTGTTAACATATTTCATCAAGGTAACAATAAAAATCGAGTTGAGACAAAAAAAATAACAAAAGGGCTTCTTTAATTTATTACAAGTGAAATTAATAATAAGGGCCGTAACTCCATGCTACAAAGCATTTTGTCCGACGCTCTACCGATACTGCCAATCCACCGCCCTTTGAAATTAATAATAATTGTTTCTACTTTTGGCACAAGGCCAGCAATTACCCAGTGTATTACTCGTACTTTATTTTATCGACCCCGTAAGGATGAAAGGCAAAATTAACCTCGGCGGGATTTGAACTCAGACCGTAAAGGGACGTAACTATGCTGGATAGCATGGCGTCCGACCCTCTACCGATACTGCCAATCCACCGCCATGATATCTAATATTATTCACATACACACGCACACACTGGCATACACACATATGGGGGAATTAATATTTATATAAATATTTACCCGAAGCATTAATTCAAGCTGTTTTGACCATTCTGCTTCTGAAATGCAGGTCACAGCTAAAAATTAATAACCTTTCAATTAGATGACGTATTGGCCAGACGACAGTCTCCCACCAACTATATTTAATAAAATCATATTAGCCACCCATGAAAATGTTCGTAAGAATTCGTTTTGGCGTCAGGATTAAGCTGGATTTAAATAGTTATAAATATTCAAATAAAGAGAATAGAAATTCTCTTTATATTCATTCAGAAGTGAAGTGTAAGTCAATAATTTCATTGTAACAAGAAACAAGACTGAATGCTTTTTCATTAGCATTAATGTGTTGAAGGGCGGAGCATTGGCAGTATCGGTAGAGGGTCGGACGCCATTCTTTGACGCATGGAGTTATGGCCCTTGCCATTTGGAGTTCAAATCCACCGAGGTTAACTTTGCCAAAAGTAGAAACAATTAATGTGTTGAAGGAATAGAGACAGTTTTAAAACCGCATTACAGAATATACAGAATACGATATACTTTGTTTCAACGTCAAACATATTTCCTTTCACATACAGCAGTCATGCTGGTAAAAAATCTTATACTGAACCGTAGTTTTTCTGATGTGCCTCTCTCATGAGACACGCTTTAATTATCTTGATTCGGAGAGTCAGCAATGACTCCGGTTTCTTAAAGTCATAGACTCTTGGATGGGAATCCACATTTTGCAGGAAAAGCTGAAAGAAGCACGTGAAGCCCATCCAAACAATGTTATTTTCACAGTGTAATTGTGTACTTCATCTCCTTATGTACTTCGGCTGATATAAGGAATATGGGGCAAAATATAGTCTACGTTTTGTTGTCCATTGCAAATTATAGAAATCTCTCTAAGAATATATTAAGGGTATGCGTGTCTGTAGAATGCTCAGCCACTTGCTAGTTAATTTTAAGAGCAGCCTGTTACATTGATTGTATCAAGTGGAACACGGCCGAATGGCTACATAATTACTCCTTAAAGATAATATGTAATTCAGGTTTCTACTCAACAATCTTCTCTATTAGAAGGTATGAATTACAATGCCTTCCGGTTTACTCATCTGCAGGTTTCACTTTATTACATACAGAATTTAACATTTTACCCTGTAGGAATCGACTCTTATAATTTACTGAGTAAACTGAATGAGACCTATACTTGGTGGAAAATTAATTCTCTAAACCCTGGCAGGTATTCTATTCGTAGGAAATAACAAATAGCCACAATGAATGTCATTGCAAGAAAGCAAATTTCCATGAATGCAATTGCATTAGAAATGATAAAATTAGATATTTGTTTTATATGGAATATAAAATTATATAAAAAATACTTTTGAGAATAAGCGCCACAGAAATGTTTTGCGCCAAAAGGAAAACATACATATTTTCGAATGCTGGTTGATTCCACTAATAGTTCAATTCACATTTTTAATTGCAGAAACGTAATTCAAACTGAAAATTGAAGAGACAATAAATCAAGAATTTCATCAACTACATAGTTATAACAAAATAGAAACATATTTTGCAAATTAACATTAACCTATTCGATACAGTGTGTAGCTTGGAACACAGAAACTGGTTCCAAGTAGAGGCGCCACTTCTCTGGATTGACAGATCACAATTCAGATACGATTGGCATATGCCTAGAATGTATCAAGAAATAATTGCTCGACAGATTTTACGGTGAAAACCAACCGCCAGGAGATAGGGTTTTTTTTTTAAGGGACTGCCTTGTATGATCACAAACCTTAGCAGGTCTCTGCTCCAGAGTGAGACTCATGTCTGCCAGGTCCCCCACAGATCTCAACCAGATCCTAACATGTCTCCCTTGTGTTTTATGAGCTCAGCCTGCTTCCGGGCAAGGGAGGCCTTCATTAACGTATTCGATACAGTGTGTAGCCCGGAACACAGAAACTGGTTCCAAGTAGAGGCGCACTTCTCTGGATTGACAGATCACAATTTAGATACGATTGGCATATGCGTAGAATGTCTCAAGAAATAATTGCTCGACAGATTTTACGGTGAAACCCAACCGCCAGGAGATCAAAGGATAGAGCCCGAACAAGATCATGAATAACGTCCATGAACCCGTGGGGTAGCGCTTGGGAAGCCAGCCCGGATCAGTTGGAGACGGTTGCATGTGACAGGACTCGCTTGAAAAAGTGTTTAACGAACCTGCAGCCATGACCCTCTTAGGAATAATAGAAGAAGAAGAAGAAGAAGAAGAAGAAGAAGAAGAAGAAGAAGAAGAAGAAGAAGAAGAAGAAGAAGAAGAAGAAGAAGAAGAAGAAGAAGAAGAAGAAGCAGCAGCAGCAGCAGCAGAAGCAGCTATATTTCAAATACATTTTTACTACATTTTAACTTCCAAATTCTTTAAGGAAAATGTTTGATTTTATTTTTCTGTATTCCTTGAATTAAATATTAAAAGTTAAACTACTAAAACCTTCTTCGGACAGCTTTTATGGGCAATTCTCAAAATTTAAATTATAGATTTTCTTGAATTTAGATATTTCAGTTCATATAAATGAATCAAACCGAATTCATATATCGTACATAATGTATATTACATTCACATGCATAAAACACAGTTGAACTTATACACAGAAATTAAAATACACACATTCACGCGATCATGTATAACATATACTTACATGCCCTTACACACACACATATATATATATATATATATATATATTGGTAAACAGAATAGAAAATGCTGACAAATTGTTCACAGTGAAAAATAGTTTAATTAGGAATAAATAAGAATTAGTAATTGTATTGGTTAGTATTCAGTTTTGGTTTTAAGTTTTACCGGTTGCGCAAAATTATTTTTGAAAAGCATTTAGAAATGCGCAACCGGTAAAACTTAAAACCAAAACTGAATACTAACCAATACAATTACTAATTCTCATTTATTCCTAATTAAACTATTTTTCACTGTGAACAATTTGTCAGCATTTTCTATTCCGTTTACCAATATATAATAAGTTGTGTGTTACACCTCTATTCTTTAACTATATATATATATATATATATATATATATATATATATATATATATATATATATATATATATATATATATATATATATATATATATATATATATATATATATATATATATATATATATATATATATATATATATATATATATATATATATATATATATATATATATATATATATAGCGAAGGAAAAGTGGTAAGGAACCAGGTGGACCATAACGCACCAAAGTACTCAATACTTAGGGTAGTAGAGTGGGTAATAGGAGTAAGTAAGACCCCGACGGCTAATTCTGTCGAAACGGCTTGAGCTCAGCCGCCGGGGTCTTACTCCTATATATATATATATATATTTGTTTTGCAATATATAAAAAATACAGAAACGAAAACCAACCAAACAGTGAGTGTGTACTGTTATTATTTCTGGCAATATTATTACAACAATGTGACCCTCCCCAAGTTTAACAATATATATATATATATATATATATATATTAGCAATAGTAATATATGATAATATTAAATAAATTAATATTTATTTGTAATAATAGATTTGTTCCCTTGCGAAAACTGCAAAAATATATTTGTCATTAGCAGAGGCAGATACATAAGTTTCGTCGGTTTAGACACCTTCTCAATCAGTCCGCCCTTTTCTGATGCAGTAGCTATCAGCTATTCTCATAAAACATTCGTCTATCACTCTACCTACAAACAGCTTCTCAACAAGATTATACTCTCTGCTACTTACTATAAGTACTCCATCACAATATTCAAACTGAGTTAGTGTTAAACCCAACTAAAGATACCAATCTGCTCTAACAGAATATACATAACTCGTTCCACGGAATCCATGTTCTGTACGCTAGGATATTATACTAGGTGTGTACTACAATATATATATATATATATATATATATATATATATAAGATGTGTGTGTATGTGTATATGGATATATGTATGTGTGTGTATGTATTTATTTATATATGTGAGTATGTATGTATATATGTATGTATGCATGTATGTATTATGTATGTAAGCATGTATGTATGTGTGTATGGATGGATGGATGGATATATATATGTAAGTATGTATGTATTTTGTATGTATGTATATATATATGTATATATGTATGTACAGGTGTGTGTAGGTATGTATGCATCTGTGTGTGTGTGATAGTGGCACAGAGAGAGAGAGAGAGTATAATACAACTGTTGGGATTTCTATAGAATTACATTGCGTAACAGTAATATACTTTTCTAACATTAAATTCGGTGAATATTGTTTCACTTAACTCTTCAAAGCCGACATTAGTTTCATGAAATGCCATTAGATTTTAATACAATTAGTCTCTAAATAA
The DNA here is from genome assembly GCA_964016885.1 of Eledone cirrhosa. Taxonomy (NCBI): domain Eukaryota; kingdom Metazoa; phylum Mollusca; class Cephalopoda; order Octopoda; family Eledonidae; genus Eledone; species Eledone cirrhosa. The sequence continues at coordinate 133,442,571 of OZ024745.1, forward strand.
ATGCTACTATTTTATCTAAATTTTAATATACTTATTATTCAAATTGGTGTAGACACAGAATTCCAATGCAGTTTTACTTTCAGACCTTCATAGGAGCATTAGATAAACAAATGTGCTTGTTATATGTCCTCAATCCAGATAAAAAATCGAAAATATTATCATAAATTGATAAAGAGGAATACAGAAACTATTTTTGTTGACGAAGAATGAAGATGAACTAATATATATCAGTAATATTAATCAATACTAATAGAAGGCGTATAAGGACACCCACACAAAGATCAATAAACATATACGAGAGGCTACTGAAAAGTTTCTGAACTTCGGTGACAGAACATACAGGAGGATCAGTTAGATGTGACTTTATTCAATATATTCCCTCTCAGATTCGTACACTTATTGCAGCGGGGCTTCAGCTTTTCTAAGCTCTGTAGAACTCCGAAGGCCTCTGTAGAAGTAATCAAGCTAAAACATGTTCACCCGTCCCGATCCCCACCCTCTCCTACCAGCAGAAAAGAAAAGATATAAATACTACTACATTAGGACAGCCAGCTTCCTGATGATTTCTCACGAATCAAACAGTTCTAGTCCTGTAGAAGCTTTTCTATATTCAAACATGTATACTCTGTATTGAGTACCTTACTTACTGTGGTTACCCCCGATTCAACCCGGAACATCTTATATATATATATATACTGTAAATATACATATACACATATATGTATATATATATATTTATATATATATATATATATACACACACACACATATATATATATATATATATATATATATATACATATATATATATACATAAATATATATATGCAGTTTTTTTTTCTTCAACACTGAAGGAAAAGTAGACCTACGCCCCTTGTAACAGATTAAAACTTAATCCTTTTATATACAAATGACAACAAACAAATAATAAGTTGTATCTCTTACTTTAGCAAAGACCGAAGGGACCCAAACCATGAGTTCGAGAAACAACATGAAGGATTTTTAACGAAAGGACAACTCATGAAATGTATTTGAAAACGTAAGAGAAAGCAAGTGTCGTTAAACATCAATCTTTTTATGTATTGTACAGAGCTATTTTATTACATAGTAAACAACACAATATAATTATTTCATTACTGAAGGTTTCAAGAGACTAGATGAAACAATTGTTTTGTCTGAAGAACGAGCTGGATGTTTCTTGCAAGAATCATATAGTTTCTTGAAAACTTCTGTAATGAAATGATTATATTCGGTTGTTTATTATGTAATTAATAATAATAATAATAATAATAATAATAATAATAATAATAATAATAATAATAATAATAATAGTAATAATAATAATAGGAGTGAAGAAATCACCGGAGGTGATGAAATCACCGGAGGTGATGAAATCACCGGTGGTGATGAAATCACCGGTGGTTATGTAACCATACATTCACCAATCCTCGATAAGAGTGTTTAAATGTCGAACCTAAACAGTTCGAATAACGGTGAAGTGGAGACTGGAATGTCATGTGACAGACTCTCACCCAGCAGGTGTTCCCTGGCTCAGCAGCAGGGACCTGGCTGTCAACCAAATACTACTGGTGTCGAAGGAAAAAGAAGAAGGAAAGGGACCAGAACCAACTGGACGAAAGAATTGAATAGAACTGTTATGCAATGTTACCTGAAGAGTAACCCCAAGGAGAAAGGCTATAGGAAACGGATGCATAACATCTGGAACGAGATTGGTCTATTTAAATTAGATGAACAAAATTGGCCGGGCAGGCTCGGGTAATAAGAACTAATGGGTGGATAAGCGAGCTGGAACTGGAACTGAGCAGAGAGATTAGGTTGGAAATGGAGAGTGGAGTATGCCAGGCAAACGAGCCAGTGGGAAATGAAGGTGAAGAGGTTGAGAGAACGGAGGAACCATCAGAAGCAGACAGTGATCTGAATGCTGAAATAAATAATACCTGGAACAAAGATACGGCCATTGAGGAGATGAATGCTGAATGGGCTAGGACAAGATTTGGTTGATATCCTAAACTTAGTGGTAGATGAATTGAACAATGATAGTGGGAAACCTATGAACCGAAGATTTGTAGACAGGAAAAAGTTAAAAGAAACAACAGCTAAGGTAAACAAAGTCATCCCATACCTTGAGGCGAGGAGCCTTCACCAGTGGAACAATATCCTCAAAGCAACAGCAAATGCGGTGAGGAAATTACTTGGCATAAAAGCGAGAGGAAACAACAAACAAAAAAGATCAGAACCTTGGTGGAAGAAACGACTGAATGGTCAAATCAGGGAAATGAGAAATGATATTGGAAAGCTTGAGTCCCTACTGAATGGGACACTAAAAAACATAGACACTAAAAATAGACTGGAAATAAAGTACAAAACTAGGAGGAAAAAGCTAAATATTATCATAGAGGAACTGAAGGAACGCATTATAGCAAATAGTGCAAAAATTAGGCGATACGAGAGCAGAGTCAGTCAGTATAGACAGAACAGCATGTTTGACAACAACCAGAAGATGCAGTTTGGACAGCTTGAAGGGAAAGAAAGAGGCAACGACTTGATCCCTGAGGCGGAACAAACTAAGACATTCTGGAGAGGAATATGGGAGCAGGATGTTAAACATAATGACCAGGCAGTGTGTATTGAGACAGTACAAAAGGAGATTAGTGAACAGGCACACCAACAAACTGATTTGAGTATCACAGTTGAAACACTTAAGGGGGAGGCCAAAAAACTAACCAACTGGAAATCACCAGGCCCAGATGGTGTGCAGGGGTATTGGATTAAAAATATAACATCCCTCCACCCGAAACTGACAACCATGTTCAACGACTGATTGATGCCAGGTGAGGTATCAGAGTGGTTGACAAAAGGTACCACAGTTCTGGTAATGAAAGACCGAATCAAGGGTAATGATGTTACCAACTATAGACCTAACACATGTCTGTCCGTAATGTGGAAATTGTTGACAAGAATTATGTCTGAGGAAATCTACCATGATCTCCACACAAACAACTTGTTACCGGACGAACAGAAAGGATGCCGAAAGAAGTCCCGTGGTGCAAAGGACCAGTTACTTATTGATAAGATGGTAATGAGGAATTGCAAGAGGAGACACACTGGTCTTGCCATGGGATGGATAGACTACAAAAAGGCATTTGACATGGTGCATCATTCTTGGATCACCAAAAGCCTAGAGATCTTCAAGGTGGCAGATAACATCAGACAGTCGTTGGGAAAAAGTATGAAGTCCTGGAAAACAGAGTTAACATCAACTGGAGAATCCTTGGGAGGCGTGAAAATCAAGAGAGGTATCTTCCAGGGAGATAGTCTGTCCCCTCTGTTGTTTGTCCTTGCCCCGATGCCCCTGACCATTATACTGCGAAAAGTGAGAGCAGGATACAGTTGGGAAAGGGAGAGCTTACCATCAACCACCTCCTCTTCATGGACGATCTTAAGCTCTTAGGGAAGAGTGAGAAGGAGTTGGATGTGCTTGTTGACACTGTCCGTATTTTCAGCAATGATATATGTATGCAATTTGGTATTAGTAAGTGTGGAGTCCTTGTGATGAGGGGTAAATTGAGCAGAAGCAACGGAATCCAGGTACCAACAGGTGAGATGATAAAGGAAATTGACACTGAAGAAGGATATAAGTATTTGGGTGTTCTGGAGGCTGATGACATCAAGAACAAAAACATGAAGGAATTGATAAGATCTGAATACATTCGGAGAGTAAGGAGAGTATTAAAGTCACATCTGAACAGTAGGAATGCCTTAAGTGCAGTAAATTCCCGAGCAGTGTCTATTATTAGGTACAGTGCGGGAATTCTGAGATGGAATGTTGCTGAACAAAAAGAAATGGATAGGAAGACTAGGAAGCTATTGACTATCTACAACATGTTCCACAAGAGGAGTGATGTCGATAGACTCTACTTAAGGAGATCTGAAGGTGGAAGAGGTCTTATCAGCATAGAGGACTGTGTTCAGATGGAGAAAAACAACCTATACAAATACGTGACCGGTAGTAAGGAGCCAATGCTCAGGATTGTACTGAAGGAGAGGACAATAGACCAGGGGATGTCCAAGGAGGAAATAACAACAAGGAGAAAGAGCAGCCTTCATGAAAAATCCCTTCATAGTACCTTCTTTGAGAAAACGGAATTCAGAGATCCACAGACATGGAACTGGTTGAAAAGAGGAGACCTTAAAAAGGCTACAGAAGGAATGCTAATGGCTGCGCAAGAGCAGGCCCTCAAAACGAAGTGGCTGAAACACCGTATTTACAAGGTGGGGGCTAGCCCACTGTGCAGGATCTGTGTAGAGAGAGAGGAGATTGTGGCTCACAATGTATCCGAGTGTAAATACCTAGCCTTGACTCACTATAAAGGCTGGAGACATGATGGGCAGGGTGATCCACTGGCACCTATGCAAAGTAAACAATTTACCACATTCTGAGAAGTGGTATGAGCATAAGCCAGAGTCGGTGATAGAAAACGATCAGGTGAAGGTGCTGTGGGATTTTAGGATACAGACGGACAAGAAACTGGAACACAATAGACCTGACCTGGTGGTTTTGGACAAGGAAAAAAGATCGTGACTGATTGTGGATGTGGCCTGCCCATTCGACACGAGAGTGCAAGAGAAGGAGAGGGAGAAAATTAACCGATAGCAGGACTTAAAGTGGGTGGTAAAAAAAAACAAGCATTCATTTAGAACTGCCATGAAGTCAAAGTGGTCCCGATTGTCATAGGTGCACTAGGTACTATCTCAAGAAGTTTCTAGGGATAGTCAAAGAAAATTGGCCCCGCCCCGCTTTTTGGAACACTTCAAAAGGCATGCTTGCTGGGAACAGCAAGAACCCTCCGATACGTCGTAAATATCTGAGGCTGCAGGTAGTGGCTTGATATTCACTTCAACAAACTTTCCAGTTAACTAACATCGATGAATGAGACTCAAAGAACAATAATAATAATTGTTTCTACTTTAGGCACAAGGCCAGAAATTTTTCAGTGCATTACTGGTACTTTATTTTATCGACAATAATAATAATAATAATAAAAATAATAATAATAATAATAATAATAATAAGAAGAAGAAGAAGAAGAAGAAGAAGAAGAAGAAGAAGAAGAAGAAGAAGAAGAAGCAGAAGAAGAAAAAGAAGAAGAATAATTTATATATGTATGTGTGTGCGTGTGTGTGTGTGTGTGTGTGTGTGTGTGTGTGTGTGTCTGTCTCGATGTGTGTGTGTATGTGTGTGTGTGTGTGTGTGTGTCTGTCTCAATGTGTGTGTGTATGCGTGTGTGTGTGTGTGTGTGTGTGTGTGTCTGTGTCTGTATCCGTCTGTGTGTGTGTGTGTGTTTGTGTGTGTTTGTATAAATGTATGTAGGTATGTCAGGTCACCAGTTGGTGCTACTGGTAACATGTATCCCAGCACAACCCTCATGGTCGAGTCGTTGGCGACTTTAACTGGCAACCCCACCAAGATTTCTTGGTGAGGAGGGTGACTTTGGACATCCTGCAGGGCTAAAAACCAAAACCTGTCAAAGGGCAAAGGAGCTCTTAAGAGTCCATGGCCATCCAAAATAACCGGGAGAGATGACCCCTAAGCCTTTGTCAAGGCAGAATTCTAGGAGAAGGAAAACTCTGATATAACACCTGCAACCCTGATAGTATCCAATGATGTTGACTTGTTCTTCTTTTTGGTAAATATCATCTTGGTTAAGAGAATGGGTCTGGCTTTGTACAGTGCCTTTGCTCACTATAAAAGCTTCACGGCACAGGCATTGCTTTATATCTGAAGATCACTCTGCACTTGTCGTCACATGGTACCATTGGCCAGCACTATATGTCAATAATTGTCACAAGTGTAGTGTTTGTTCCAGAGTTTTCAAGTCACTGGCTGGACTAAAAAGTCACACTCGTTCAGTGCATCGGTAGGGGTTCTTCTACATGGATATAAAGTAGTGGCCGTACTCGAAAACGAGTTGGCAGCCACCATGTAGGTATGTATGTTTGTGTGCCTTGTATTTCGCAATGGTGTTCTTCATGGCCTTCAAGGATTGTCAACACGATATCTATCTCAGATATCGTACTTCCTGCAAGCTGTTCAACCTGAGGTGTCTCACTGCCAACGCTAAGGTACTAAGTACCTTAATCAGAGGATTTCTGTATGCAGATGATTGTGATCTCTTTGCACTCTCCCACAATGACATGCAACACCTTATGGATTCTTTTTCCAATGTGTGCTGTGCTTTTGGACTGACAATCAGTCTGAAAAAGACTGTCGTCATGTACCAACCTGCTCCGGATAAAGTTTTCAATGAATCCTCCTTATACTGAAGGCTTCTGACACATTTGTGTATTTGGAGAGTACTCTGAGTGTGGCCTGCTCTCTGGATGCAGAAGTTGGTCTGCGTGTTAGCAAAGTAAGTGAGTTATTTTGAAGGCTCAGCGACCGTCTTTGGTACAGGCGAGAAATCACAATGAAGACCAAGGTGAAAGAGCTTGCTGCATGTGTACTGTCAGCATTGTTGTATGCGTGTGAGACATGGCTTGCCTACAAATGACATATACAAAGACTGGAACGATTTCACCAGCAGTGTCTCAGAAAGATGCTCGGTATCAAGTGGCAGATACATGAAAGGGATGTTGAGATCCTTGAGAGAAGTGAGTGTCGGAGCATTGAGAGTATCATCCACCAACGGCGTTTCCGATGGACCGGACACCTCTGAAGAATGGAGGATAATCGAATCCCAAAACAACTCTTGTATGGCGAGTTTTGTGAGAGTAAAAGACCACTTCACAAGCTAAAGCTCCGATTCAAGGATTGTGTAAAGGACTCATTAAAAAGAACTGGTTTGATTGTGGCTGACTGGGAGATAGAAGCTTTTGAAAGAGAAACATGGCGTGGAATGCTGAATGATGGGGTCCATAATTTTGAGGACAGACGCATAGAGTACGAGAAGATCAAATGAGATGTGCATAATCAATGCCCTGGTGTATCTCTCGAAACGATATGTGTCCCCATTGAATTGGTGCGCCGTGAGTATAGAAATATTTGCTTGAACAAATCTGGTCTCAGGAGCCACAGTCACAGCAATTTTCAAAGATAACCAGTGAAGTATGACATCTACGGTATTATGAAGGATCACAAGCAAACTGATGCAATACCTCGAACCAGGGATATCCATAGTTGTCGTCAGTGTCGAAGATGTGCAAGTCTCTAGCAGGCTTGAAAACCATATCCGAGCGTCACACATCTGAATCTGACAAGCGATTGCAATACTCTTAGCAGATGTATCTATCTATCTACCCTCCCATCTATCCCTGATTCAGAAGTCTCAGATACGAGAACCTCTACATCTCCAAGTGAGAATGAAGAGGAACCCCAAAAATGCAAAAAACAAAAAAGACACAAAAAAAGAGACAAAAACATCTACAGAAAACACGCACACACCCAACCCTACCATAAACACACCGCCACAAACGACAAATACACCAACAATACAATCACCATCAACACAACCAAACACTTCACCAACAAAACAAACACACACACCATCACAATCACAAACCCCAACCACAAAAAGAAAACTACAAACAGAAACAGTACACATAAAAAACAAAACACACTACACACATAAAAACAAGAAACAAAGAACTGGTGGAAACTGTCCGAAAGGACCCCATAATACAAACGGAAGGGAAAACCTTCCCCACCAACGACCCACCCCCAAACCTCAAACTTATCAGGGTAACAACCCTACAGTATGAAACATTAAAAAAGAACTTCCCACATCATGTGGGCCCCCTTTGCCAAAGCCCCTTAACCGTGTCCTGCTAAAAGGATTCCCTCCCTCCCCAAACACCACCAATCTGGACATGGAGATCGAACAACCCAACCTCCAGGAAACGAAAAGGTAAGTGCTCCTGCCTTTTCTCTCTTTAACTCTTCTTCACCAACATGGCGACTATACAAGCTGGATGTTTGAATGTACGTGGTATGGGTATGTCCTGGAAATAGGGCCAGCTTTTAAATGATCTCAGGCCACATTGTATAGATGTGATAGCCATCACCGAGTCCAGAATTCACGACAAGCAGCAGCTAACCCCCATGTTCGATGATTTTGATATCTACTCATCTCTCTGTCAGCCAGGAGGTGGAGGAGGAGTTGCTGTTCTGTTTCGAAAAAACTTGGATCTCAAAATACAGACGATTCACTTGGACCCGGAGGGCAGCCTGGTGGTCCTGAACGTGAATGGTAGTGAAGGTGGAGCTTTCAGACTGGTGGCCGTATATGCCCCGACTGGGACATTGCGACCAGAGTTCTTCAAGCGTCTGGAGACATTCCTGGGAACGTCTCGCTCGTTAGTGTTAGCGGGTGACTGGAATGGTATCTTAGACGCACGTTGGGAATATGTAGGAGCTTGTGATAATAGAGGGGGTGTAATAGCCTCAAAAATCTCATCAGCCAATCCCAACTGGCTGATAGATATTGACTAGACTTCCCAAGTGCTCCACTGTCGACGTGGAGCAATCGCACTGGGTCTTCTAGATCTTATTTAGATAGATTTTTAATTAGACAGAATGATAAGGAAATATTTAGCTGTCCACAAATGCACATGGTTGCCTATTCAGACCACAAATTAGTCACCTGCGTAGTCAACCTTGATAGAACACATAGACAGGGACCCGGATACTGGAAGCTAAACATGTCACTCCCGGCGTGTAAGGCCTACAGTAAACGGATTAGCATCTTAATTAAGTGCCAGTTGACGGGGGCGATCGTCAACAACAGGTGGTGGAGCTCTCTCAAGAGAGCAATTAGAATAGAATCGATATCATTTAGCAAAGAAGTAGCTTTAGAAAAAAACAAAACTGAAAAGGAACTGGCAGCTAAAATAGAAGAGACACTTAGGAATGGCAGTACAGCTGACGTGCTAGCGACGAGAACGGCACTAGACCAGTTCTTCAACGTGAAACACGGAAGTTGTATTATCAGAAGTAGAACACGTGCTCTAAGAAACGAGGGAGCCAAAGCTGTTAGCTGGACCCGAGTGGCAGAGGCGAAAAGTGGCAACAAATCCACAATTCGGTCTTTGCAAGACAAAGATGGCCGCATTATACTTGAATCCAAGCAGATGTGCGCGGCCTTCCAGCAGCATTTTACACAACTGTTCGGGCAAAGCGGTACATCGAGCTAGGTGATGGACTTCAGCTCCTACCTCGACGGCGTATCGCGACTCTCGAGCACGGATGCGGAGAGCTGTGAAAAGCCGATCACAGCGGGCGAAATAGAAGATGCCCCAGGCCGCTGTGGGAAACGCAAATCACCCTGTTTAGATGGTCTACCCTATGAGTTTTACATAGACATGCCAGACTTGTTCTCTGGCATCCTCGAAGCGGTCCACTGCAACTGGCATCAGAACGGGAGGATTCCCAGTTCTGTAGGCAGAGGTGTAGTAACGCTGATCAGGAAAGATGAGAACAAGGGGGGTGAGATAAGCAACTTCAGGCCCATAACTCTGCTAAACACAGAGTTAAAGATTTTGGCCAAGGTATTAGCAGCAAGGCTGGCGCTTGTCGTCGAGAACCTCGTAGGGGAAGCCCAAACGTGTGCAATCCCGACCAGGTCCATACACGACAACCTCCACATCATGCAATACATCATAGAGACTGTAGGGTGTAAAACTGGCTTTGGTGGGGCTCTGATCAATTTAGATCAGTCTAAGGCATTTGATACGGTCGACCATCAATACTTGGAAGCAGTCCTTAAGGCGGTCCCGTCTTCAGAGGCTGGATCGCTGCCAGGCACACCAGCATCTGCTCGGCAGTTAAGGTGAGTGGCTACCTATCAGAGCCATTCCAAATCATGCGTTCCATCCGTCAGGGATGCCCTCTCTCCTCCTTTCTGTATATACTGACTCTCGAGCCATTACTGCGGAAATTGGAGCTGTTGCAGGGCATCCCGATCGAACCAGGACTGCGGAAAGCACCGTCAGCCTATGCCGACCACATAACCGTAATGATGTCGAAAACTTCGGAAATCGGGGTAATCGGCAACCTATTACAGGAATACGAAAGGTTGACAGGAGCAAGACTAAACCCAAACAAGTCTGTCGGTTTGCAACTCGGCACATGGAGAGGCAAACCCATGTGTTCCGACAGTGTCGTTGGACGCTGGACGGAAGGACCGGTGAAATTGCTCGGGTCTGGTTCTGTCCAGACCTCCAGGTGGACAAGAACTGGAACGAGGTCACGGCTAAGATGTTTGCACTCACCTAGAAGTGGGATGGGTGCAAACTCTCCTTGAAAGGTCGAGCGGAGATGGCGAACACTTACATAGCGTCCGTCATCTACTACCACTTGACAGTCGTGCCTTGCCCCCGCGAATACCTTACCAAAATGGAACGCTTACTCTTCAAGTTCCTCTGGGAGAAACAGGCTCCATTGGTGAGGAGATCCATCTGCTGTCAACACCCTTCTAACGGAGGGCTGGACATGCTGTGGCTAATGATGCGCAAACATGCGCTGAGGCTACGCCATCTCCAGGTATTCCTGACCGGTGAACCGGTGTGGCTGTCGTTTGTGAGACAAGCTCTTCCACAACTCGTCTCACTAACAGAGCTGCAGTCCTGTGTCAAGCGAAGACCGAAAATGGGTGCCTGGCACCTCGAGTGCTTACAGGCGCTCACAGCCCTCTACCAAGCGGGAACAGCAATAACACTTCGACATTCTATAGGGGATTAGTGGAGGATAAGTGCGACGACGTTCTCGGGGAAACTCTAAGCATGTAGGAGGACGAGCTGACCAGTCTGTTCGGGAGGACTTGCCGTCCAGGGCCTATGAATAACTTCCAGAGGTCTCTGGCCTGGCAGTGCTACCGAGGAGCTCTACCAGTTCGAGACAAAATCTACAGGCATGGACGCCCTGGCAGAGATCCTGCCAAAACGACAGGTCCAAGATGCGAGCAGGACATCGAAACCGTTCTGCATGCAATTGTTGAGTGCCCAGGGGTGCCCGACCTGTGGAATTCTGTCGAAAATCTGCTGTCACGTGTGGGACGCATCCAGTTGTCAGCCGAGTCCATCGTGAGGATCACCCCGCCGCCTTCATTTAAGAACGAAGGAGAGGCGGTTTTCCTCTGTCTGGTGGCTATGGCGAAATAGGTAATATGGTGGACGAGGTTAAAAGGACTGAGGGCAAACAACTTATCCCCTTCTTTAAGTATCACTTCAGAAGGAAGGTGAGAGTGGAGAGAGAGGTGCTAAACCCCAGTAAATTCGCTGAAAGGTGGGTGAATGTGGTAAAAAAGGCCTGAGTGAATGGGCCTTCTCTGTATATAAACCTGTAGTTTGAGGAAGATAAACAGATGGAAGACAGGAACACCTACAAAACGTGTTCCTGGTGTTGAGGGTTGTTCTATACATGGGGTGTAAAACAACACTGCAGTAACGTTACCCCCTACTGGGGATTTCAATTGTTATTTTATTATATATAGTTTATTGTTATTTATTAATGTTAAAGTTATTTTTGTGTAAAACCCCCGCCGTCACGTCTTGTAATGTCCCATTTTTGTACGCCGCTGTGGCAAATAAAGAAAGATATCTATCTATCTATCTATGTAAGTATGTATGCATGTATGTCTGGATGTAGTATGTAAGTATGTAATTATGTACGTGTGTATGCAGGTACGTATATTTGTCTATATGTATACATGTTTGCGTGAGTGAAACACACGGTAGTGGGATGGAACTATATCGACTGTATTCTATATCAGAATATAACTTAATTCATGGAATATGTGGTTTCTTATCATACTTTAAAGTACAAGATTTAGGAAATAATTAGATTACTGTAGCTTTAAGGCAGATGATGTCATAAGCCAAGTGATTTTACCTGAGATAAAAATGGAAATTGTAATTGGCAAATGCTCACTTCCATAATATTTGTATAAAGCATATTTTTTTCTGGGATGCAAAATCCTGTATTGTAGTGTAGGAGAAAAGATGTTACTGCTTTAATATCGTGTATAGATACATACAGATATTTATTTATCTATCTATCTATCTATCTCTCTTTATATATATATATATATATATATAGAACGAGTAGGACCCTGACGGCTGAGCTCAAGCCGTTTCGACGGCTAATTCTGGACTAAAGTTTTAGTCCAGAATTAACCGTCGAAACAGCTTGAGCTCAGCCGTCGGGGTCCTACTCGTTCCTATTAGCCACTCTACTACCCTAAGTATTGAGTACTTTGGTACGTTATGGTCCACCTGGTTCCTTACCACATTTCCTTCGTTATATATATATATATATATATATATATATATATATATATAAACAGGGAGAAAGAGAGGATTATGAGGAAAAAAACATTTTATTTTCTTTTTTTTGTGTCTCTCTATATATTTATATCTGTATTTGATAGACTATATATATATATATATAATACTATTTATAGTTATGTATATAGTATAAACAACTATAAACAGGAAGGTCAGTAATTTCTTAATTACCTTATTACTAGTAAAAGAAATACCTCAATGTATGAACATCAGTTGTTCTACAGAGCAGTTACATAATCCATTCCACCCTGTAAAAACGAAACTGTTGCTCTCAACATCAATTTATATGTATTTATATTATTGTTCAGTTGAATAGGAGGGTAATTATATGTGCAAACATTGATAATGCTCCGATAACTCCAAACGAGAGTTTGGAAGAAACGATTGATTTGAACACAACTTTGATAATTGTATAATTTATTTATTATATATATATTTATATCTGTATTTTTAACCGTTGGTCAATCAATGATAAACATTGATTGTCAAATAAATTAACTATGGAGATAGAAAAGATACAGAAGCGAAAACCAACCAAACAGTGAGCGTGTTCTGTTATTATAATATAATATAATATACTTGTAACAATATTAAAATTAAAATTAAAATTAAAAGGCACAATATACATATGTATATATATACGCACACGTACGCACATATACATATACATCAATACACATTTCCATCATTAACAGCACAAATTAAACCTTATTAAGAGTTTAAATATAAATAAGCATAATAAGAATAAAAATAAAAATAATACGTATATCTAATATACAGTATAACATGAAGTAATGAAATGATTAAAAGTAACACATATAATATATAATAAACTATATAATTATATAATATATAATATAATACAATAGATAATCTCCGGTTAATTTACACAAACAATATAGATGTCACAATAACACTATAATAATAATATAATAATATATAATATATAATGGCATGTAAGTTAACAAATCAATTCATATAGAGTTGCAGAGCAGGTGAGAAAAAAAATATAAATTGTACAATACCCAAAATTATGATGGTACAAAAATATATAAACATCTTACATGATATATAAAATTTAACATATCATAATGGTACGTAAAAACATTGGGAAGTAATAAGGATCAATAGTACATTTACAAATAGTTGAATAACAACTTCAATATAAAATAATGAACATAATATAATATATAATTACTTATAATTACAAGGTTGGTAAACAGACACATATGTGAATAAGTGAATAAGGGCCAGACAGAAAATACTATGCACAGTAGTATTAATAAATAAATAAATAAAATCGACCGGAAATCAAAAAACAAAAACAAAAGTATTTACTTAGGTCTCACATGCAGATAAGTAAAAACTTAGGAAACAACCCGGATAAATGACTAGAAAACCCTATTTGATAAATTAATATTGAAAATATTTAAAATACCTAATAAGGCAATACAATATTAGCTATGGTTTAAGTGATCAAAATTCCTAAACATTAATATTTCACTATAAATATATATAGAAAGGAATGAAATATATATATATATA
>OZ024745.1:133461475-133483975 GCA_964016885.1 Eledone cirrhosa
TTTTTATAGATACATTCTTGTCTATTGGAACAGACATATCAATTAGCAGGCATACCCTCCTTTGAAAGTCCTTCAATATTATATCAGGTCTATTTGCATCTATTTTTCGGTCTGTTTGGATGCTAAAGTTCCACAAGATTGAGATGTGATCTTTTTCAAGTATGGGAGGTGGTTGATGCTCCCACCAATTCTTTTGATGGGGCAGGTCAAAATGCTTACACATTATCCAATGTATGTATTGTGCAGCTCTGTCATGCCTGTTTAGGTATTCGGTTGGAGCTATGGGACTGCACATTGAAATTATATGGTCAATGGTCTCTGGTTGTTTTTTGCATACACGGCATAGTGGGCTGCACCCATTTTTTATTATGTTGGCTTGGTAATTTTTTGTTGGCAGACACTGATCTTGTGCGGATATAATCAGTCCTTCAGTCTCCGATTTCAGTCCAGAGGATGCCAACCACTGATGGGTTAAAGTTTTGTCAACATCAGGATTGTTAGCTCGCTCTGGGTATTTTCCATACAGAGGCTTTTCTTGCCATTTCTTAGCCAGTTTCTGTAGCAGTTCTTTCTTTGCAGTTACTTTTACCTGCTTTGCTTTTTCTGTGTTTTCCATTTCAGCAGTAAATGGGACTTCTGAAATTTGTAGTCCATTACTGTATCTTTGTGCATCTTTTGTAATGGAATATGATCTTTTGGTGCTTTCGTGTTTCAAAACGAGTTTGATCATCCAATCATGTGATTCCCTTAGATATGTGGATAATCCAATTGTTGCAGTTTTCAACGCAATGTCTAACTGGATTAACCCACGTCCTCCTTCTTTCCTAGGGAGATATATTCTATCTATGTCTGCCTTAGGGTGATGCATTCTGTGCATGGTTAAGAATTTTCGGATTTTTGTATCGAGCCTACGGATCTCTGTGCTTGACCAGTTGATGACATTGTAACTGTAGGTTACTACTGGTATGGCAAGCGTGTTTATGGCATCGATCCTATTCCTTGCATTCAATTCCGTTCTTAAGATTGCTCTGACTCTGCGGTAACATTCCTTCCTTATCCTTTCCCTCATTGTCGAGTGCTTGATTCCGTCTCCTTCACAAACACCTAGATATTTGTAAGTTTGTTCTTGATCAAGCTCTCTTATCACGTTCCCCCGATCAAGATTAATGTCTGAACTCTTCAGCAGCTTTCCTCTGGTGAACGTTGCTTTGGCGCATTTATCCAGTCCAAACTCCATTTTAATGTCATCACTGAACTGCTTCACAGTGGATAATAGCCCTTGCAATTGTTCATCATTTTTTGCAAATAGTTTCAGGTCATCCATGTAGAACAGGTGATTAATGGTTTTGTCATAGACTCTATATCCATGTTTTGTTTCATTGAGCATTTTACTTAATGGTATAAGTGCGATGCAGAATAAAAGCGGTGATAAAGAGTCACCCTGAAAAATTCCACAATTAATGTTAACTTCTCCAGCTTCCAGTGATTTTGTTTCACTATTCAAAAGGAGTGTCGTTCTCCATGTCCTCATACTGAATGACAAAAACCTCCTGACAACGGGGGATATTTTGAAAATCTCTAAACATTTTTCAATCCAACTGTGTGGCAAACTATCAAATGCTTTTTTATAATCTATCCAAGCAATCGATAGATTTTTGTGTCTATTATGACAATCTTCCAGTATCATTTTGTTAACCAGAAGCTGATCCTTACAGCCATATGAGCCTCGTTTACACCCTTTCTGCTCAATGGGAAATAGGTCATTTGTTATCAGGTGGTCATATGTGTATTCAGTTAGGACTGATGTTAAAATTTTATACATTGTGGTCAAGCAGGTTATCGGTCTGTAATTTTTGGGATTGTTTGTCTCATCATTCTTCGGTAGCAGGAATGTAATGCCGTTGACTAGCCATGATGGTATCTTTTCTGGCTCCTTAACTATTTCATTGTAAAGTTGGGCTAACAGCTCATGAGACTCTGTGAAGGCATTTATCCAAAAGTTTTGTATTTTGTCTTTTCCTGGGGATTTCCATTTGCTGGTTTTTCTTAGAGCCAAGCGCAGCTGTTCAACTGTTATATTTTCCCATGTTTGTTCTTCAAGGTGAGCTGTTTCTTTCATTTGTCTGTCTATCCATGGGGCATGTATGTTATGAACTTTTTCTTCGGCCCAGATCTTTTCCCAGAATTCTTGCACTTCCTCCTTGGGTGGTATTGATTTAGCAGTTATTGTTGACTTACCAATTTTTCTGTAGAAGTTTCTTTGGTTGTTTTTGAACATATTATTATCCTTATAGAATCTAGATCGTTTTTCAAAGCGCCTTATACGAGCAGCTTTGGCCGACACTTTTTGCTTGATTGTTTCTATCAGCATGTCTATGTCACATGTTGATCTTATACTGTACTTTTTTTTCAATTTTCTAAGTTTAGTTTGTTTAACATGTTCACCTACTTTATAGTTTGTTAAAATTTCTATGTCAGATCGGAGAAGGTTTATTTGGCGATTGATGTTATCTTGCCAAGTAGATTTCTTGTGGGAATTCCTTTGTTTTTTCATCTTCACTCCACATAAGTGAGTGGTGACTTTAGCCGATGCATAATAGAGATGATTTAAGTCAGTAATGTTTATTTTGTTTGTGATGATAATGTTTTTGAGAATTATGTTAGTCTTGTGTATTATCTTTTGGTTCTGTTTGGAGTTCTGGATCTTAGGGAGGGTGTCTCGTTCCCCCATGTCAGATTCTTTCATTTTCATCCATTCGATCATAATTTCATCCTTCAAGTTGGCAAGTTCATTCTCATTCATTTCTTTATCATTTACGATCTCATTATTTTCATTTAGAGTTTCATCCTGAGCATGCACTCCCTCCACTTTTTCGCTCCTTTCTTTAATTTGTTCTGTTGCCAGTGATTCCGCCCCAACTCTGGGATTCGAAGTGTTACAGTTTACCTCGTTTTCACTGACACATGCTTCATTTTCCCTTCGCTGACTTTGTGCTACTAGCTTGATCTGATCAATTTCTATATCAGTTAGTAACTTTTTTCTTACAATATTTCTTCGTATATTGGCTAGTTTGTTACTGTCAATATAGCCTCTGTTTTCGGGATGTTTCTTTTTCCAGTTGATATATGTTTGCTCTGTATTCGATGTATTTGATGGGTAGTACATGGCAGTGTAGAAAGCCTCAAGGACTTCTTTATTATCTTCCCTTGACCATTTTTCTCTCTTTTTCTTTGGATTTCTTGGTGGTGAGCATGGAGGGCCAACAGTAGGAGTATTCCGGTTATGGGAGGTCTCCAGCTCCGAAGTGATGGGAAGGTTTGAACCATTAGCTGATTTTTCGACCCCAGTCTGGTTCCTCTCTGAGGGACGCGGCCCTTTTTTACCCGGGTGACGGCCGATCCGGTATGAGATTTCATCATTAGACATCTACCTTATTTTGTCGCGTTTTATCCTTAACCGCCAAGGGGTAATCTTTTCGTGTTACCACTTCTAGAACGAGTGTCAACCAAGACTAGAGGGGTCGTTCTCCCCTAGAGACATGGCTATTCCCCGCCGGCCGCCATCCCGGTATTTCTTGGTCACGGGGTTTTCTTTTTGTTGTTTTTTTTAAATTGTTATTATCATGAGTGGTACCTTAATGTGAGCATTGCGTGGCTTAAGAATGAAATTATTAATAATTGTCTCCACTCCAGGGACAAGGCCAGCAATCACCCAGTGCATTACAATAATATAATATACTTTTTGTTGTAGTTGGCTGTTATTGCTGCTGGCTATGTCGGTGGTGGTGCCGGGGCTTTTTATATTGTTGGTGAGGAAGGGGTGAGCCAGCAGTCCCATAATTGTTGATGTAGACGTTTGTCCGTGGCAATGTAGACGTATTATTATTATTATTATTATTATTATTATTATTATTATTATTATTATTATTATTATTATTATTATTATTATTATTATTATTATTGAATGCTATGGTTGACGGAGGCTCGGCTCTGTAAGGTATTGTAAATTTTGACCGCTATAACAATTGTAAATTGTTTAAAACTTTAACCAAATTGTAGACAAAAACACCCTCCTCCTCGTGAGAGGGGTCTTTCTGCCCCTTATTTGGCCTTTCGGGGTTAAATAATGGCTTATTGGGGTTTTGTGCGCAATATTTATTTTAAACAAAAAAAACATGGCTACGAAAAAGAATTTTCATAGGTCACTACCACTCATTCCGTCTTCTTTTTCCTTAATCGTCACTACAGCAGAGAGAAATTGTCTCTCTCCCTCCCTTCTCTAAATTTGTCTCTCTCCCTCCCTTCTCTTTCGCAAGCGACGCCAGAAAAGAAAAATCAGATGCAAAGCGTGCAAGATTTCTCCACGACGACGACGACAACGACGAAAAAGGTGTGCGGGAAATACGAAAACCCATTTCATTCGTCTGACGTCATGAATAATAGCAGTAGCAGCCGTAATAACAGCAGCAGCAGCAACAGTGACAAGGGAAACAACAGAAGCAGCCGCAACAGCATCAGCAGCAGCATAAACAACAACAGCATTAGCAGCAACAACAACAGCAGCAACAACAACAACAACCACAGCAACAGCGGCGGCGGCAGTAGTCGTAGTACCTGCAGCAACAACAAAAGTAACAGCAGCTCTGACGACAACAACAACAACAACAGCAGCAAAGAAAAACCAATCTCGTTTGCAGGTATCGCAAAGAACCTGGAAACCATCCTCATAACAAATGAGGAATTAGAGGAAACGAAGAAGAAGATGGTGACAAAAACTGGACATCGAGCAATCTGCAAGGCAGCCGAAAAATGTTGCGAAACCCAACAGCACTGTACGGTCACGTACCGTACAGTAAGCACAAAATCCCGTAGGGTTGAAAGAGCCACAGAGGCTCAAATACAAAAAGCCTTAGGGTCTGTGTGGCAGCGGAAAACGCAGATCACCCGAGGCAAGAAATATGCCACCGTAGACGTGCTTTTTGCCACACCCCAGGAGGCAAAGGCTCAATCCTTAGTGACCCTAAGGAGCGAGGAAATGGTGTTGGTGCCCTCCTACTGCGGGCAAAAACTTGTGAGGGTCAAACTGACCCACGTCCCCCCCCCCCCGGGATGGCCCCTTCTTGGCTGTCTGCGTCTGTCCTCGTCGGAATCGAGGACAAAACAACTGTACTGCAAGTACGGAAAAAAGTAAGAGAAGATTGGGTCGGCATTTCCATTGAGATGTTAATCCAAACCAACCAGGAGTGCATCGAAGCTATCCCGGATGTGATAGACTTCGATAACGGCACTCAACTGCCATAAGTGTTGAGGGAAAACGCCCGAAATGCTTTCGCTGTGGATCGAAGACTCACCTCAGGGCCTTCTGCAACGAGAAGACCCTGAGAAAGGAGAAAACCCCCCTCCTTCCGAAACCGGCTCCACCGCTACCAGCAACAGGACAAGCGGCAACCAGGAACGATAGGTCCGTGGCACCCATACCCACGCCACGGAAACCAAAAACAGCAGCAGTGGAAGTATTAACAACAACAACAGCAATACCAAATGCAGCTGCAACAGAGACTCCAGTGCAAACATCACCAACAACAACAAGTGAAAGAGTGGAGCTGGTACCCCTCCCCGACCTCACAGAATCAGACATGGAGTGTGAGGTAGGAGAGGGATGCTAAAAGGTCGTAAGAAGGCACAAACGCAGAAGCAGCGCATCGTCGCCTTCGAAAAGGGAGGAAAGAAATGTAAAAAAGGGTAAAGGCTACTGCAAAGAGACTCACAGCAGCAACACCACCAACACCATCACCACCCACACTAGCACCACCATCACCACCGGCGACAACCCCACCGCCAACAACAACAACACCTTCAACACCACCACCACAAGCACCAACATCGCAAACACAACAACAAAACACACACACCCAGCAACAACTACAAGAAAATAGCAGAACAACACCCCACCCCCAAAAAAACAAATGCACGGCAATAAATACACACAACAAGAAACTAATGACATACATAATTGAACACACAGACATTTCACAGCACGACTACATAATACCAGCACCAATCAAAACGCCAACTAACATAAGACTGCTAAAAATAGCACAGAAACAATACACAAACATTAAAACGAAATTCCCCAACGCAGTTGGTGATTTCAGAGACCTAGGAGGGACTCTCAACCGGAGAGTATATTCGGACATACTCATAGAAGAGCCGACGACCAGCCGAAGGGGCGATTCAACGGTCCCTTTACCAGACCATCAAGTGAAAAGGGATGGAAAAACCATCCCTCCTCTACGAAAAGTACGGTAAGTGGTCTTTCCCATCTTTTCCACTCTATTTTAAACATGACCTCACTCAGAATAGGCAGCATAAATGCGCGTGGCTTGGGGTCGTCATGGAAGCAGGGTCACCTGCTCAACGACCTCAGGTCACTAAACATAGATGTAGTGGTCATCAGCGAGACCAGAATCTCCGAAGCACGGGCCTTCGCACCGATCTTCGGCGGCTACGATGTGTACGCATCTCCCAGCCGTCCTGGATCGGGGGGAGGAGTTGCTGTGCTTTTTCGGAGAGGTTTGGATCTCGCCATACGGGCCATCTTCCTGGACCCAGAGGGTAAGTTGGTGGTGCTGGACGTGACCAGCGGAGACGGGCAAGCTTTCAGGCTAGTGGCCGTCTATGCCCCGACAGGAGCAGGGCGGCCTGATTTCTTCCGGCGTCTGGAGACCTTTCTTGGAACGTCCCGCTCTTTAGTGTTAGTGGGCGACTGGAACGGGATCTTAGATGCACGCTGGGACTGTGTGGGATTAGCGGATAGGGGTGGAGGGTGTAAGAGCCTCACCAACCTGCTCAGGCGTTTTGTGTCTACCTCGACGGACTGCCGCGGCTCTCGGCCACTGAGGCGGAGTGTTGCGAAAAGCCGATAACAGCCGCTGAAGTATGGGAGGCAATGACTGGCTGAACAAGGGGTAAATCGCCTGGTTTGGATGGTCTGCCCTATGAACTTTCGTACAGATGCCAGACTTGTTCGGAGGCCTCTTGGCGGACGTCTACTGCAACTGGCAACAGAACGGGAGAATTCCCAGCTCTGTGAGCCGAGGAGCGGTGGCACTGCTGAGAAAGGATCCGAACAAAGGGGATAACATAGATAATTTCAGGCCCATAACTCTGCTAAACACAGAGTTTAAGATTTTGGCGAAGGTGCTAGCAAAGAGGTTGGTGCTTGTCGTTGGTGGTCTGGTGGGAGAGGCGCAGACATGCGCCATTCCCGACAGATCCATCCACGACAACCTCCCTCTCATGCGATACATCGTAGAGAGGGTAGCTAGGGAACCTGGCACGGGTGGGTCCTTGATCAATTTAGATCAGTCGAAAGCTTTCGGTTAAATTGCTAGGAGTCTGGTTCGGTCCGGACCTCCAGACGGACAAAAACTGGGACGAAGTGACGAGCAGGGTGGCTTCTCTCACCCAGAAATGGGCGGAGAGGAAGCTATCCCTGAAAGGTCGAGCGGAGGTGGCTAACGCGTACATCGCGTCTGTCATCTGCTACCGCCTGACCGTCGTACCTTGTCCTAAGCCCCGCCTGACTGCGCTGGAGCGTTTGCTCTTTCGCTTTTTGTGGAAGGGACGCGCTCCGATGGTCAGGCGGTGCATCTGCTGTCAACACCCGCTACGTGGAGGGCTGGGAATGCCGTGGCTGATGATGCGCAGACACGCGGTCAGGCTACGACATCTCCACCTCTTCCTCGACGGTGATCAGGTGTGGTCGCAGTTTGCTAGACACGTATTTCCCTAGCTCGTCTCCTTGACGGAGCTGCAGTCCTGGGTCAAGCGAAGACCGAGAGGGACCGCTTGGAGACTGGAATGTCTTCACGCGCTCAAAGCCCTCGACCAATCGGGCAATGTGATCGGTGGAAACTCCACCTCGGCGTTCTATAGGGGATTAATGGAGGGGAAGAGCGACGACGTATTTGGGGAAACTCTCGGCGTCGACGAAAATCAACTAGCCAATCTCTTCGGAAGAACTTTCGGGCCGGGACCTATGGACAACTTCCAGAAATCTCTGGCCTGGCAGTGCTACCGAGGAGCCAGTTCGGGATAAACTCTACAGGAATGGAGGTGCCGTCAGCCGGGCATGTCCGAGATGCGCGCAGGGCGACGAAACCGTCCTGCACGCACTCGTCTAGTGTCCGAAAATTGCTGACTTGTGGGTTTATGTCGAACACCTTCTGTCGTGTGTAGGCTATCATCTGAGTCCATCGTGAGGATTGCCCCGCCCTCTTACTTTAGCCGGGAAGGGCAGGCAGTTTTTATCTGTCTGGTGGCCATGGCGAAATGATAGTATGGTGGACACCTTTGAAAGGGCTGAAGACGAGCACTTACCTCTTCGGTGATGCTCTGATTAACATTTTCAAATTTCATTTTGTTGAAAGATTGGTGAGAGAAGCAAGTATGGCCCGAGTGAATGGGCCTACTCTGAGTACGTATCTGTAAATTAAAGGTGGAAAACTGGGAGAGGGCACTTGCCTCGGTGGTCAGGGTCACTGTGACCTTTTACTGGGCTTTCTCCACAAATGTCCCTCCGAAGTCTCCCCCCTATTGGGGAATTTTTCATTGTTATTTTTTGTTACATCCTCTGTTTTTTTGTTTTTTACACGCAGAAATGCCCATTTGTACCGTCCTGTATTGTCCTGCACTGTCCTTAATGTCTACTTTATGTAAACCCTTGTGGTTAATAAAGAAATAATAATAATAATTATTATTATTATTATTATTATTATTATTATTATTATTATATATACATATATATATATATGAGTGTGTGAGTGTGTGTGTGTGTGTGTGTGTGTATGTGTTGTTATATTTGGGGAGGGTCATATTGTTATGATATTGCCAGAAATAATAATAGAACACACTCACTATTTGGTCTGGGTTGATTTTCGCTTTTGTATCTCCATAGTTAATTTAGCCTGCAATCAATGTTTATCATTGATTGACCAACAGTTAAAAATACAGGTATAAATATATATATATAGTCTATCAAAGTTCTTTCGTCACACATCTGTGACATCATCAGTGGGTACTATTATGTTTCCTCCCGTTGTATCGTGATGCCTACGCCATTTTTATTTTATATTATTTATTCTTGTCTTTGTCTTTGCGTTTGCGTTTGCTTTTATGTTTCCTGTTTGGTGTGTATGTTCTTGTTTGAGTGTATGTGATTTGTATTCTATCTTTGTTCACTAGTATGTGTTTATATGTGTTTGTTGTTATTGTACATGTGTGTATATTTATTTATTTATTTATATTTGCCGTAGGTCAGTATTGTTTGTTTGGGTATGGTTGTTGTTGTTATTCCATTTGTTCTTTCTTTTCAACTTTGGTTTTCTTAGTTCTATCTCATTTGCTTCTCTGATTTGCCTACCTGTTGAGTCATTTCTATGCTTACATATTATTTTAATTTCTATGTTATCTATATTACCGTCATGTCTTTGTCTGGCGTGTTCATATAGTACTGAACCGTTATTGTTGTCCTTTTAGTTCAAGTGTTGGTCTATTCTTTCTCCTATGCTTCGAACTATCTCACCTATGTATGTCGTTGTCATATTTCTGCAAGTACCCTCTGTTTATCTTATGCTATAGACCTCATTTCTAGTTTTACAATTTATCTGGGGGTTCATTCTACATATAAGACATTTCTTATTTGTAGAGTGGGTTTTCTGAAAGGGGTATGTCTTGCTGATCAGGACAAACAGCGGTAATTTTGCCGACGGGGCAGTGGATGAGTGACAGCTCACGCCCTGGTGGTCAGCGGGCTACTACAAGTGGTCAGAATAATGATGACGTCACTAACCAGTGACCAATCCAAGGATGCACAAAGCGGATGAAGGTGGACTATATAGGCTCGTAGGGCCAGAAAACCCCAGAAAGAGGATATGATCCGAAATCAATAGACGTGTCCGAGGAACCTGCGAAACTAGAGTCAGTTAGTTCCACACATGAATCGCACCTCGAGCTGTTCGCCGAGGAAACAAATGCATATATGTCTTTGTGTGTGTATTTGCATTGTGTATGTGTATATCTATTATATATATGCTTCTGTATATATATATATATATATATATATATATATATATATATATATATATATATATATATATATATATATATATGCTTTATATGTTCATTCGGCCATTACCTCAGCAGAGATCCGATGAGCCTTCGATTGCAGAGTCGAGCCAGATCGATGTAGATCGAACCTTGAGCTAATCAGTAGCGAAACGTGCGTCCCAAATCAATAAATGTAATGAAGACATAAAAAATCTTCTTTTTATTATTATATTTACACTCTGTTTAGCTCTACACCTCGTTACAGACGTGAATGTAAGCATCGAGTGCTCACCTGGGTGAACCTACAGTAACAGCACGTTACATTCCCTGCATCTCAAGCTCCTTCTTTAGTCGAGCGCTTACCTGGAACACCATGGAAAAGTTCCATAACACTTCCTCCCTAACGGATATACCCATACCTTCGGATCACAACTATTACTAAAGCAAACCAGCGCGTTCATTAGAAGGATCCGGTGGAGAGCCTGCCACTACAAGAATAAGAAGACCCCAAGATCCGGCGACGACCCTACCAAACACCTGAAAGGACTATTCAAATTGTCCAGAAACCCAACACACAATGCACTCCACAAATATTTTGAGGACAGGTCCGGAACATCAAGTTTGGAGAACCTCCCCGCAATTCTGACAGAAGTGCATTCCTGTCAGGACTTGCATCCACCATGAAGGAGGTTAAAAAGTGCCCTGGTATACCGCTACCAGTGGATAAGACCGGGAACCTGTAAATATGGAGTATAGCACATACCAAAAATGCATCACGAACGAGATAGAAAAATCTACAAAACATCAACACACATAACCAGGCCAAGACAATAGTGACCGACCTTAAGATCGACTATAGGACACAACCCTACAGCGCTAGCGCCACCGAGGATCTCAATTAAAGACCACAAACAGGATTTTCAGACTAAACTACTAATGGCACCCTCCAAATCATACTGAGATAGACTTAGTAAATCTATCATTGGCCGAACTTTGAAATAGAACAAAACTCAGCCTGTGGTCTAGAGAGGATATTGACTGATTCTCCGGCATTGACACCAAGTCAGAAGTTCGATTCGTCCACCTCGACATTGCGAACTACTATGCCTCAGTATCCCTAGTCATCTTAAACAAGGCATTGAACTCAGCCATAAACAGGTCTGCCTCACTAGAAACGAAGATGACATATTCCTAGTTGCTAGGAAAACTTCACAACAATTCGACGGTAACTTATGGTAGAGACAAAATAGACCAGATTTGACATTACATGGGGTCGAGTGACCCCGCCACTGTTACGGATGTCGTCGGTTTGTACCTCCTCAGTAAAAGTAACGGACGAGATCCCTAGCGGGGAACTGTACGAATACAATGCTCTACTCATGGCCTGCCGACTTAACAACAGCCAATTAGAAAGATTACATAAACGACTTAGATACATATTTAAGACCCTGACGGTAGAAATAGAATACAACAATAGGACAGTGAATGTTACAGACGTGACACTAGAATTAGACACAAGTTTGTACCGACCCAACCATAAAAGTAATGAGAACTTAAAGTATGCTACTAGACACTCAAATCACCCTAAGAATATTAGTTATGAGTATTTCCAACAGAGTGTCCACACTGTCAGATAATAGGTCTATCTTCAAACAGTACCCCGGATACTACAACTCCGTACTAGAAAAGGCTGGATACAGGGAGCAGATCACATACAACAACCAGACCAGCAGCATAACGTTGCACAATCTACATAGGCATTTAGCAACACATGTTGAGAATAACGCCCCACCCACTAGAGTAACTAACACGCAAGGACCACCTCTAGCCGACAGGACAGGCAATGACACATACCACTACCAAAGAGGTAAAGCCATACTCTCCTACTCCTCTAACTACTTGAAGCCTAGCAAACAAATGTTTTAATAGGGCCCAAAGATTGAATGGTATAAACCAAACCAAAGCACTCAAGACAAATACGCCTGACCACAACACACCCACAAACACACCAATGACAACATCTGCACTAAAGGTCGTAGTGCCCGGAGCAGAACCGTGACATGGTACAACGCCCCGTACTCCTATACACGTTGCTACCAATGTATCAGGAACATTCTTCAGGGCCCTCGACTAATCATTTCCATCCACACACAAATACCACAAAGTCTTTAACAGACACACAGTAACATTCTCATTCTCCACAACACCCAATCTAGCTGACACTACAGCATACAATAACAGGACCAAAATACACAAACATAAACAAGTACCCCAAGCAACCACTACTACAGCCCAAAATAACACCACACAGATTATACATAACAACGCACATCTACATGCTAACTCCAACTAAAATGTGACCAACCAGTAACTTACCAATAATGCAATAGCCCTCTGGTGCAACTGCAAAAAGCCGGAAGAATGCCCACTGAGCGGGGAGTACATCATCAGGAACATTGCGTACGAGTGCGATGTCATGGCCGGGAGAAATACTTCATATATATATATAAGACAAGTCACATTTCACGTTGTCAGAGGATCCCAGAAATCCTCACAAAGTAATGCAATACCCATATTGAATTTCTTAATGTTGAGCTTTGGTACAACATAACATTGCCTTTACAGCTAAATTCACTGAAAAAAACATCAGCTAAATAGCCTACCTCACAGAAGAGCACACCGGATTGCAGAATGTCTAAAATGATTGTATTTACTCAATCTATCAAACCTAAATACATTAATATAGATTGCTTTCAATAGATTAAAGAAATTAGGGATATAGCCGTAGAAACTATTTCCTTACATACAGGGTACATATTCTATTAATTGCAGAGGGGAGAAATACAAATATTCTAGCTAGTATAAGGAATGGTGGAAAGAATCGTATTGACGACATCTTTATTGTAAATATGAGAGTAACTCAAGTAATGTA
Organism: Eledone cirrhosa; assembly: GCA_964016885.1. NCBI lineage: Eukaryota > Metazoa > Mollusca > Cephalopoda > Octopoda > Eledonidae > Eledone > Eledone cirrhosa. Next base: position 133,474,518 of record OZ024745.1, read on the forward strand.
TAACACAATTAACTGAATAGCCATTCTTGTATATACTTTCAAACAGAATATAAGTATACAATTGAGATTTCAGTAGATTGAGATTCCTGTTGATTAATTCTGAAATCTGAAAAAGACATTGAACTCTTACAGGAAGTCACTGACTTCTTCAGTGACCATAAATTGTAGATTTTCAACGGAGGAAATGGTAACTAAACGTTATACGTTGAAATAAAACTGCTTAAAAACACAGAAATAAAGTATAGTGCAGCTAATGTCATAAATCTTTCTAATTCGCAAATATTAGTTTGAAGTGAAGCTTCAAAGACGTTCTATTTTACCTTTAACAATCAAAAGGAAAATTAATTATTCTCTGCTGAAATTAGCGATCTTTGTTCTTGATATCACCGACATTTCTTTAAAAGTTTCTATTAATGGTTTTAAGAATGATTAGTTTAGTATACTTTCTTGGCGTTGACTTCACAGATTGGTACCTAGGTGAAGGTAAGTATCATTGCATGAAAAGTGTCACGGGAAAAAGTTACAATTGTCTGAGAGGAAAAGTGACATTTTATTTAACATAATTGTATTACATAAATGTGAAACACATCTTGTTATATTTAATGTTGGATAAAACAACGAAACAAGACAACAATTTGGGAGAAGAGGAGCGATGTTTAAAATGACCCCAGTACTGAACTGGCATTTTAATCGACCCCAGAAGGATGAAATTCAAAGTTGAGATTGTTCGGATTTAATCTCGGAACGTAAAGAATTGTAACTAACTGCCGTAAAGCCTTTTGTCCGCGGCTCGAGCGATTATGCCAATTCAATTCTGAAATTTGCAAGAAACGAATGATAAAATCAGTACTTTATATAAGTATTTATATGATTTCCTTTACTGTGATATTTTTCTGAAAACGTTTCTTCTGTAACTGATTTTCTTGTGAAAATGCATTCTGAATTCCATCATATGCCGCATTGCTGTGCGTTGTTTTTCCTTTAGAATGAGTATTAGATAATACAAATAACATTTTTACCATTAAATATTCTCCTTGCATTCCTACTACCTTTTCCTTACTCTATCTCCCTCTCCATCACTTTCCCGTTATCTCTAAATAAGTGTTATTTACCATTCTTTCCCAGTCTACCAATGACACCAGCTAGATGTGGTACATGTTATATATAAAACGAATTTTAGATTTAAATGATTTAACATGCAAATAGATTTTATGAAATATGTTCTACACATACACACACCAATTAACAAACACATATACGGTTTTGGTGACACAGAGAGGCTGACATGCGTGCAGGGGTTCCCAATTGTTGAGGCGCATATATATACTCAGTGTAATACTTTCCTCTGTATATACGAATTCACAGACATCTACATACACACATATTCATACGTAATCACATGTACCTAACAAAAATAGACATGACTGGGAGTACATTAAAAGTTAGATTTAAGTAGCTATGTTTGCGTAATGCTTATATATGAATTTACAGAGATATGCACGCAAATACGAATAGGATTACGTACTCAGAATCGTGTAAGGCATATATATGAATCTATACACAATGTATACACAGTATATATATATATAAATCTATGTGGAAGCACATTGCCTAGTGGTAAGGGTGTTGGACTTATGATCACAACGTCGTCGGTTCGAATCCTGATTTGCGTGTTGTTTTCTTGAGCAAAACACTTCATTTCAGGTTGCTCCAGTATACTCAGCTGAAAACGAGTACTAGCAATAGCTGGAAGTTTAACCCTGTGATGGACTGGCGCCCTGTCCAGGGGAAAGTCATGTACTCTCAGTCACTTTACGCCATGAAACCGGGATAAGCACCGGCCATATGAACTTCTGGCTTAAGAGAGACTTTAGACTTAAATATATAAATCCATCATGGACACACAAGCCCAAACTCACCATTTATATTTATATATATGGAATGAAATTATACACACTCGCGTACATCCACTCGCATACAAACATATAATTTACATACATTTGTGAGAAAAAGACGAAAGTAGAGAGAGGGATATTAGAAATATATAGAGAGAATGAGCTATAGAGTAAAACCGTAATGACTAAAGGGGGCCTTGGTGGGGGCTGTTGTTGTTCTAATTTATAACACAGTTTTCTATTTTCAACATTTGTAATTTTAGAACACTTACTCCCAACTGTTATACTCCTAACTGTTATACTCTCTCTTGTTATACTCCCAACTATTATACTCCCAACTGTTATACTCCCGATCCAACAAAACCTTCCTTCTTTCTCCATTTCTTTCCGGAATTTTACTTAATTTACAACAGTTGCGGATATCTAAAACTACACGGCAATTTAGGTGAATATTTATTCGTTTTCACTGTCATAAGTACCAATGTTGAAATTGTTCCCATTCAAGAATTTTATTATTCGAATTTATTTATCATTATATTCCCTGAAAATGAGTCCATTTCAACTTAAAATAATGTTACCTTTACAATCAATGTTTCGTTGAACTTAATGGAGATCAAGGAGCAAATTGTAATTCGGTACTTGATTCTCTAAATTCGTATGTTCGTGAGAAATTTTCAGAATTACAGCTTTATGTCGTCTGTTCCCTATTTTTATAAAAGAGCGAAGAATATCTCAAGTGAATGGATTTCGCGTCAGACATTGAGAGTATCTGTGCTAGAGTAAAATTCCAGTTATGTTTAAAATTGAAATATTCCATATTATGGTAATAACAACGAGCAGTGTTTCATTGTTTAGTAAAGTAATCGTATTGCAACAACTATTCTGGCGTGTTAGAAACTGTTATGATAAGGAATACCCTTTGGACTGAAGTTATTTAACTGAATATTCGTCTGGAATTTATAATAAAACCATATTCTTTGATGTTTGGAAAATTGTTGATTCAGCAAAACCTTCGATATATAAATTTCCCCTTGCATGCAGGTACTCCAATTAACATTGATATCAACTGACCAGACATGTGTTCATGTTCCTATTTTATACGCAGCTGTCAGTTACAGAAGAAAAATTGAAAGTTTGATAAAAAAAATGTTTCGTCTGTTTAATAATACTAGAAATATCACCTTTGATATCAAATTGGATATCAATTGCGGAGACAAAGATGATACAATATATCACTTGACTACATAGATAAGCCTGATGCATATCACATTTTTTTTTTTTTTTTTTTTTAAATCTGGTATTTCAGAAACAAAGGATATACACGGGTAGTATTTTCAGGATGAATGCAGCATCTGAAGAAATTATTTGAAAGTGTTTGGAAGAAAGACAACAAAATGATGGACGTTAGTGCCTATGCAGCTTGTTTAAAAATCAATTATAGCCATTTTAGCATACGTGGAAGAAGCATTCTCTGCGTGCCTCCATAATGAGTAGTACATGGCTGTATCACGGATGTCTCTCGCTAATCAGTTGTTGACATTTTAACGGAAATTAAGCTGACGTGTTGCAATAAGGTGGCATTTCTCAGAATGCAGGGGCGACGAAGATCGTGCATATGGATGAAACGTATGAATATGAAGTTATGGGGTAATTAAGCCATAGTGCTGTATCAGGCGTCCTCGGATCCCGTTCTGTCGAGCGCTTCCACAAGATAGGAACTCTATCTGAGGAAGGAACCCCACGAGGTTGCAGCGTCTGCCGCTGGCCGTTGTCGTAAAAAAGCCTTTGAAGTTTTAACCGCAGGACGCAGCCCCAACTGCGCTGCGCCTTAAGCCGAAAACACATCACCCACTCGCCTTCTCTCTCCTTTTTTTTGTTATCCTAGAGTCCTTGATTTTCCCTTCTTTTTTATATTTATAGTACTTTCCTCTACTTTCCTATACATCCTGTTCTGCTCTTCTTTAACCCTTCCTCTTTTCCACATTACTTACGTTTTCTTTTATCTTTCTTTTTCTTATGTATGTAATTATCGATGGTTTTTAAGGCAACTTTGTGAAAATAGTGAAGGTTAGTTAGAACACTTTCAGCAGATATTTAATGGCTTACCATTATATGTTTTTATAAAATACGTTTGAATCACTCCTCCTTTATACCAAATAATTTTCAACACAAATGCATTGTAAATAATTTGTTTAAATATAGCTTTCCGAATGAAGTAACTAATTTAATTTCAGAATATTTCTAACTGTATAATATCTATTTCATATAACAGTTTTATTGTTATATGAAATAGATATTATACAGTTATACATATTGATAAATTATGAATAACACGGATTAAAAATGGATATGATTACAAAATATATTATCTAGATTAACTATCATAATGAAAGTTGTAAGACTGGATAACGGCTGTGTTCACATTGTTGGTGACATATCTCGACATTATGGCAATACCTGAAGAACAGTTTGTAGATCTTGACAAAGTAATATACAGCTCATTGGCAAACATAAAACAATTTGGAAGAACATAGTTATTTTACTCAATGGCTGACATCTCCCCTATCACATTCACTAGGCAATGAACGAAAAAGAAAAAGAAAATAATGAAACTCCGTCGGTTTCAACGATGCGTGTTTTCGAAGTTCATTACAAAGAACAAGCTCCTTGTGATATTAACAAACATTTTGTCTGAGAATTTCAATGAAACATGCGCCATTAACATGAACCTTGGATTACAGATGTAGTCTGTTTGACGAACAGCCATTTACCAATTTTGTTTGAGAGGCCTTGAGCCGACTCACGACTATAGTAAATTACACTATTCCTACAATAAAGTAGGATCAAATTCAGAAACCTTGTGAGACGCGGCTATGCTACGACAAGACCAAGAAATAATATAACACAAAACATATTCTACAAAATTATATCTCAATAAATTAACACAAAGGTATTCTTACTCCAATTCAGAATTATTGCTATACCACCACCACACATTCTACACAGTAGTTATTCATTAGTTTCATTAGTATGGTAACAGTGAAGGCGTGTGACCTAGTGGTTAGAGAATTGGATTCACAATCATGAGGTTTTGAGTTCGTTTCCCGGACCGAGCGATGCGTTATGTTCTTGAGCAAAGCACTTTATTTCACGTTTCTCCTTCTACCTGAATTGCGACCGATAGATCATATTAGCAATTGGAAAGACCAATGGAAACGTTGTTTCCTCGGTCCGATTTGAAGAAAGTCGATCGCTCCTTTTAGTATAGTAACAGAAACTCACGCAATCCCAATCAGAGACTAAAGCATGCAACACCAATTACACAGCAAATACGAAACACAAACAACACCTAACAAAATAACATCACTACATATCGGTTGTAAAATTAAGTAAATGCTAAAATAATACTAGCAACTACGAGTTAAATCTTAAAACAAAGCGAAATTGATGAAGAATTATACGACCTAATATTCCAAAATGAGGCAGGAATACGGAGATACAATTTATCGTCAAGTAAAGACTTATGTTCAAAATAGAATAATAAAATTGAAATTAGCGTAAGACTGTAAATTTACTCGACATTAACGGATCGAATATGACAGTCTAGACAAATTTTATAGTGTCCTAAACCCATTTGTTAAAAAGATAACATCTTGATATAATAGACTACATATTTTTGAAATATGATATTCTATGCATATCATTCATATTATTTGTTGTAATTTTATAATTAAATATCGATACTTCCTTGTTTCATTTAGTTTTATTCTTTGCTCGGTGATTTCGATAAGCAAAAATACTACTTTTCTTTACAGAAAATTATCTATGACACCGATCATTCAAAGATATCTACGTTTATGTCCAGTTTAATGGGAAGACATAATGTTTCACCATATGTTCAACATCAGTTGAAATCTAAAGAGTGACTACGCAATTCTGGAAACTTGTAACGAGCCCATAGATTGTAATGTACTACCAACATTAGAATGGACGGCCTACTACATTGTTAACATAGTATTTTAAAGTTATTTTAATTAATTAGAAATGAAATTGATTAGAAAGTGTTCTTTACTGCTTTTTTTATCAGAAATTATTGCTATACTAATAATTATCCCTCCGTATCATGTGTGTAATTAATTAGAATTTCTTGCTTCAGTACATTAAATATGTCAGGAGCAGATTTGATAGTTGGTTAACGTGCAGATCGTGTCTTGTCTCTTGTTATTTTAGCTTTATTTCTATAGAAGTGAAATAATTAAACATCAGGGAAACAGATATATCTTATATCATGTATATGTCTCCAACACAATGGTAGCTTGCAATATATTGGTCACGCAGTTTTCACATAATTCACCCTTGCATTGCTTCAATGAGCAAAAACGTTTGAATGTCAGAATAAAAACGTCTTAGAATATACGAGGAATTATGTTTTTGTTCAAATACAACCAAGGTCCAATTTGATTTTAATACTTCTAGGGTGGATAAATCAATATACTTGAGTGAAGTTAATCAACTATCACGCCCCTCCAGAACAATTCTTAGATTATAAACAATTTTACTGTCTCTTCTTTTGACCTTTCTGGTTAGTTTCTGGTTAGTTTCAAAAGCCGTGAAAGTGAGTCTGAACAATTGTGACGACAGGCGCCCCAACGGGATAATCTTTTATTTTCTATTTCGGGTGTATTAAAATAGATTATAAACAATTTTACTGTCTCTTCTTTTGACCATTCTGGTTAGTTTTTTCCAGAAATTTAGGGGATCATCTTACCAGAGAAAGAATCTTGTGAGTTTGACTGACACATCAGGATTCACTGGCTCTTCTTCATGTCAATTTCTTCACTATATTTTCCTTGTCGTGCAATTGCTGTGTACCGCTTAGTTAAGAGTTTCCCTCTCGCGTCCCACTTCGATTTTTTCTCTTTCTAGACACGTTTCTAGACATGTTTCTAGACATGTTTCGAAATATATACAAACTTATACCTTCAGCCTTCGCTGGCATTTTAGTATACATAGTTTAAGACATCGTCTCATACGACACACTCAATTGAGGTTGCTTGAGCTGCTAGAAAAACGCCTCTGAAAATACATCTTTATATTCTTTAAATAGAAATCCTATATACGTTATCTGAAAATAAGTTGACATAGACTTAGCTTGGTTGATTTAATAAAAGATATGTCGGGTCTTAGCAGATTTGGAACTAAAATTACAACGCCAGAATAGAAGTCATTAGATTTATTCCAAAATTTAGTTCAACATTTTACAACTTTAAGAAATTTGGATATGATATAATGTAGGAAGATTTATAAATATAGATTTCTCCTTGATGAGACATTGTAATTCTTCAGCATTCTTTCGTTACATTACAAACCAAAATTATCTTTCGCTCGGAATCATTATCAGTTATAAGAACTTAAATGATAAAATATGTTTTATTCCAGAGAGTTTTCTACGGAAATAGACATGAGAAGCAAAAGGAATGTAATGTATACATTTATATATATCAAGAAAAATATCTTGTAATTTTGAAATATATATCTTAATGGAAAGATAAACTATGATAGGAATCAATCTATCGATGGTAAGTTCCTGAGAATAAATCAATAACAACATTTTGAAATAATTACATAAAAAGTTATCGCTATTTATATAATAATAAACTTATTTCTGTCTGAATGTTCAAACTATTATAATATTGAGAAATACAAAAATATATAGACAGGGAAAGAGAGAGGGGAGTAGGGAAATAGAGAATATGGGAGAGCGAAGCACACATACAAGACAAATATATATATATGTGTGTGAGTGTGTGTGTGTGTGTGTGTGTGTGTGTATGTGTGTGTGTGTGTCTATGTAAAAGGTAAACAGAAATAACAACACAATCGGTACAGTATATTGAAGGAATATATTAGTTTAACGCTTGAAATAGCAGGAAGAATGACTTAATGCTTCGGACGCTAGTCCTTCATCAAAAGAAAGAAGGAGAAATTAAAAATGTTTAAGGGACGGGCATGTCGGAATCGGAAAAATATTTTTAGAGAAAGATAACAGGTCCATTCATGTTGCTATCTCTCTATAATATATGTTACAGATTTAAAGGTAAACAGAAATAACAAGGCAAACGGCACAGTAGACTGAAGAAATATAAATATATATATATATAATCAGAAAATAAGGTTAAATTCACAACATTTTCATCTGTCGTATACGTGTGATTTCGAAGCTCATAAGTTCGGTATATTTCATATCGCTGTTTTATTAGAGAGTTCTTATTGTAAGTTAGATAAAGGGAGATAGTGTTACTTAGATTTGTGCAAAATAGATGTAGCTTGTTCGTAGTTATTGGGGGGGGGGGTCTATTTAGTGGGTGGAAAGATCTAGTTACGTTCTTACCTAAAATATTTCTTGGGTGCTAGATAGATATTATATATGTTATAGCGTGGCAGGGAGAGTGCTTTCTTGTGTAGTTTTCTTTCTGTGTTAGAGTTTAGTTGTTATACAGTGCACTTCCAGGTATGGAAGATGTATGGAAACATGTGTGAGTAGCAGTTGAAAAGGTCATTCGTCGTATTTCGGAGCGATTTCATAGTATGTTTTAAGATGTTCCATCGTTCATTATTTCATAATTTCCCGCCGAGGTTAACTTTGCCTTTCATCCTTACGGTGTAGATAAAATAAAGTACCCGTAATGTACTGGGTAATTGCTGGCGTTGTGCCAAAAGTAGAAACAATTATTGCATAATTTCAATTCCTTCTTGAGGTAATGACTTGATTTTTCCAGATTTTTCTATGTCCTGAAGAATTCTGCAGCGGCATCTTTGAGGGACCTTATGTGATTTGCCTGTTTCCTGTCTATTCATTTATCTGCGAGCCTATAAGTCGTTTTGTGGTCACGGGTTTTGAAGCGACCAACTGACATACCCACATGCGTCTTCACATGCCGTTGCTGTTTCGGTTGAAAGGCGGTTAGCTCAGCTTCATATACCACCCTGAGTGTATTGCATTGCTGATGCAGAGGGCACGATTCTGGCTTCCTGCGGGCTTGTGTTTGTTGGTGATTTGGGCGCAGGAGTAGTCGAGTGTCACTGTATGTATATACTTATAAACTATGGGAAGTCATTGTCAATAAGAGCTATAAAGTTCTTGACTATGTTGGTTTTAACTTTAAGCTAGAATGGGGGGGGGGGGCATATTATTTGTTTCTCTCTATCATACTTCTTAGTAGTAGTAGCGTGTTGGTCTTAAGTTAATGCAGAATCTAATCCTCAATCTGGAGGGGGGTAAGCGATTGGTAAGCCTCTGAAACCAACCTTTATTATGTGCCAAACTCTATATATCCAGATTTTTCGTATTTTCCAGCGTTAAACTATTACACCTTTTACAAGTTACGCCCGTTGCCTACATATTTCCAGGCGTATTTTTGTACCTGTTTATCTCTGTTTTGTCGAAATATTCCAGTAAATTATGCTGTTAATTCGTTGCTATCGACACACATCTTGACAACAGATAGGTAAATCTGTTACCGAAACTAACATTAAATGTGCCTCACCAACTTATTATGTATT
>OZ024745.1:133488975-133493975 GCA_964016885.1 Eledone cirrhosa
GCCATTCTCGCCACTTTCACCCATCTTTCATAGAAACGGCTGGGGTGCAGCACCTCTCTCTCCATCCTGATCCTTCTTCCGAAATGATATCGGAAGAAACGGACCAGTTGTTGGCCAGAGAGAAAGGTGCCTGACCTCAGTCCTTTCAGACGCGTCCACCATACAACCTCTTTCGCCATGGCTATTACGCACAGAAACACCGCCTCTGCTTCATCTTTGAAGGGGGGAGGCGGCTTGATCATTACAATAGACTCGGTGGTCAACCGGATCGGTCCCACCCTTGACAGCAGTTGTTCGACATAGCCCCACAGATCGGCTACGCCCGAGCAGTGTACCAATGCGTGTGCAACGGTTTCCTCGTCGCACACGCATCTGGGACAGATCTTTTTGGCGGGGTCCCTACCCGGGCGCCCGTGTCTGTAGAGCCTTTCTCGAACGGGTAAAGCTCCTCGGTAGCACTGCCAGGCCAGGGACTTCTGGAAGTTGTCCATAGGTCCCGGGCTGAATGTCCTACCGAACAGGCCGGCCAGTTCGTCCTCCTCCATGTCTAGGGCTTCTCCGAGGGCGTCGTCGCACCTGCTGCGTACCAGCCCTCTATAGAATGTTGCGGTGGAGTCTCCACTGATAACCGGATCCGCCTGCCAGAGGGCGGTGAGCGCCTGGGCACACTCAGTGTGGCAGGCGCCCAGTTTTCTCGGTCTTTGCTTGACCCAGGATTGCAGCTCGGTGAGTGAGACGAGTCTGGGAAAGGTTCGTCTCACAAACGAGGCCCACACCGGTTGTCCGGTGAGGAATACGTAGAGGTGCCGTAGCCTTAATGCGTGTTTACGCATCATTAGCCACGGCATCCCCAGCCCTCCTTTCGAAGGGTGTTGACAGCAGATGGATCTCCTCACCATAGGAGCCCGCCTCTCCCAAAGGAAATGGAAGAGCGCGCGCTCCATCTTAGTGAGGGTTTCCCTTGGGCAGGGCACTACGGTCAGGCGGTAGTAGATGACGGACGCTATGTAGGTGTTCGCCACCTCCGCCCGACCTTTCAGGGATAGTTTGCAACTGGCCCACTTCTGGGTCAGTGCAAACACCCTGTTCGTAACCTCCGCCCAGTTTTTCTCCACCTGGAGGTCCGGTCCGAACCAGACCCCGAGCAACTTCACCGGGCCCTCCGTCCAGCATCCGACGACGCCATCGGAGGGCATCGGTCTGCCCCTCCACGTGCCGAGTTGCAAACCGATCGACTTGTCCCGGTTCAGCTTAGCCCCTGTGAACTTTTCGTACTCCTCCAGTAAGGTGCCGACCGCCTCGATTTCGGAGGCCGTCGACACCATTACTGTCACGTCATCGGCGTAGGCTGACACCGCTTTCCGCAATCCCGGTTCCAAAGGGATGCCCTGCAACAACTCCAACTTCTGCAGTAGTGGCTCTAGAGTCAACACATACAGAAGGGAGGAGAGAGGGCACCCTTGTCGGATGGACCGCGCGATTTTGAACGGCTCCGAGAGGTAGCCGTTCACCTTGACCCTAGAGCAGATGCGGCTGCTGTGCATAGCAGTGATCCAGCCCCTGAAAACGGGTCCGAAGCCTGCCGCCGCTAGCACCGCATCCAGGTAACCATGGTCGACCCTATCGAACGCCTTAGATTGATCCAAGTTGATCAGAGCCCCACCAAAGCCGGGTTCGTTCCCAACCCTCTCTATGATGTATCGCATGAGGTGGAGGTTGTCATGGATGGACCTGGACGGAATAGCGCATGTCTGCGCATCTCCCACCAGGTTGCCCACGACAAGCGCCAACCTCTTTGCTAGCACCTTGGCCAAAATCTGTAACTCTGAATTTAGCAGAGTTATGGGCCTGAAGTTACTTATTTCGTCCCCCTTGTTCTCGTCCTTCCTCACTAGCGTGACTACGCCCTTGGTCACAGTACAGGGAATTCTCCCGTTCTGTTGCCAGTTGCAGTAGACCGCCTCGAGGAGATCGGGGAACAAGTCCGGCATAGCTAGATATAATTCGTAAGGAAGACCATCGAGACCCGGGGATTTGCGTTTGCCGCATTGGCTCAGCACGTCCTCTATCTCAGCGGCCGAAATCGGCTCCTCGCAGGACTTCGCCTCCCTGTCCGAGAGGCGCGGCAGGCCGTCGAGGTATGGACCGAAGTCCACGTTCCCAACCGGCTCCCCGCCCCTCCCGAACAGTCGGGCAAAGTGCCTTTGAAAGGCCTCACACATCTGCTTAGGCTCAAGAATCGCCCGTCCATCCAGGTCTCGCAAAGACCGGATGGTGGATTTAGTTCCACTGTTGGCCTCTGTCACGCGGGCCCAGCTAACAGCTTTGGTCCCCTCGTTCCCTAGAGCACGTATTTTACTTCGGACAACGCAGCCTTCGTGCTTCGCGTCGAAAAACTGGCTCAAAGCCGTTCTCGACGCTAGCACTCTTGCCACGTCGCCGCTTCTAATTGCCTCTTCTACTCTATCTATTAGCTCCCTTTCCTTCCTATTCCTATCCGCAGCTAGAACCTTACTAAATTCTATCGAGACTACTCTAATCTCTCTCTTTAGAGATAACCACCACCTGCTGTTGACGATCGCTCCAGTCAACCGTTCCTTAACTAACGTACTAATCCGATTCCTGTAGGCTCTACTTGCCGGCAAGGACAAGTTGAGCTTCCAGTAACCGGGGCCCTGTCTATGAGTTCTGTCAAGGTTGACCATGCAGGTCACTAATTTGTGGTCTGAATAGCCAACCATGCGCATTTTTGGACAACTTAAAAAGTCCTTATCCTTAATTCTAACTAAGAACCTATCTAGGTACGACCTAGATGATCCGCTACGATTTGCCCAAGTCCAGGTTGGCGCAGTCGGAAAATCTAGTCGATATCTATCGGCCAGGTCAAATCGACCGATTAACCCTTTGAGGCTATTACACCCCTCTCTATCGGGGCAGGCCCCTACGTAGTCCCAGCGTGCATATAGGATACCATTCCAGTCCCCCACTAATAGCAAGGAGCGGGACGTCCCTAGAAAAGTCTCCAGACGATGGAAGAAGTCCGGCCGCATTGACCCGAAAGGGCCGTAGGCGGCTACCAACCTAAACGCTCCGCCTTTACCACTGCCAAGGTCCAGAACCACTAGTCGACCCTCCGGGTCCAAATGTACCATCTGTGTTGCGAGACCCAGATGTTTTTGCAGCAGAACGACAACTCCACCCCCACCTCCGGGCTGACAGAGAGATGCGTGCATCTCAAAGTCATCAAAGGTGGGGGCCAGCTGTCGCACGTTGCTGATCCGGGCCTCGCAAATAACCATCACATCTATACGTTGTGACCTGAGGTCATTTAGAAGCATTGCTTGCTTCCAAGTTGAGCCCAGGCCACGCGCATTTAAACAGCCTACTCTTAGCATAGCCATGTTGGTGGTGAAGAGAAAAGGCACTTACCTCTCTGCGTCCCGTGTATCGGGCTGCACAATTTCCATTAGGGTGGGGGATGGGTTGTTGGGTGGGGTGGTGGTTTGTGGAAGTGTGGGGGCATCAGTGTGTTGTCTGGTTGGGAAGCTTGGAGTTGTGTGGGTGTTTGGGGAGGGGGTGGGATAGTTTTTTAGGAGGACGCGGTTAATGGGCCCGACGCAGGGGGGACCCACGTCCTCTTTAAAATTGTTTTTTAAAGTTTTATAGGTGTCCTGTGGGGCCTTAATCATTTTGAGGTGGGGGAAATCCCCTGCCTGGGTGAAGTTAGGCCCTTGTGTTTTTATTAGATTGTTGTTGTACACAATGTTTAACAGTTTTTTGTTTCTTGTATTTATGTATGTGTATGCATGTTTTTGTTTTTGTGTGGTGTTTTTTGTTTGCTGTTGTTGTGAGCTCTTTTGTGTTGGTGTCAGTGTTATGTTTTGGGGAGGGGTTTTTTTCATTTGTGTGTCTGAGGTGTGTTTTCTTTTTTTTCTTTTGATTGTGTGGAAGTGCTCCTCCTCGTCTGACGACGAACTAGGGTCATCTTCCGCGTTGGAGGGGAGGGGTATATTTTCGGGTTGTGTTTGCGGTACGGGTGTTTTGGAAATTGTTTTTGTTTTTTGAGTGGAGGGGATGGGTTGGACATTGTTTTGTTTTGGTTTGAGCTGTGGTGGTTGTTTTTGTAGTGGTAGTTGTGGTGATTGTGTTGGTTGTGCAGTTGTTGGTGGTGTAGGCAGGATTGGGGTTTTCTTATTAAGTTGGGGACAGACAGCCCTCAGGTGACCTCTGGTTCCGCAGAGGTAACACGAGGGCCGTCTACCCTCAACGGTAATGTTGATGAAGGTTAGATCATCCAGTATGACGCGTTCAGGGATCTGGGCGATCCTTTCGGGCCTCATTTGAACTACAAGTTCGAGGCTCGTTCCACTGAACGCGTCACCCGATGCCTTTCCCATGGACACCAGCATGTCATCCTCCAGGTCCAGAAAACCTGTCAAAACCCACCATATGTCCATAATCGGCAGGATGGTGTGGATTTTTATTTTTTGTGTTCTTCTACCCATGTACGTAGGGTAGAAGGTGTATGCGGTGGATGTGATTGGTTTGATGGACAGTTTCACTGCTGTGTCCCTGTCCTTCATGAGAATGGATAGACTCCCGTAGAGTCTATCCTTCTGAATGAAGGTGATGTCCTTCATGACGTCTTTTAAAACCAGCTCTATCTCGCTCTGTGATGGTTGAGCTGGTTTTTTACTTTTGTTCGAGATTGTCCTAAACATGACCGTGTTTAGGAGTCTCTGGCTTTTTAGTTCCGGGGGGGAATGGATTGTGAATGAACCATTTTCCCCGTACACTATATATTTTTTCGCATCCGCCAGTAGCTCCTTCGCTTTTGTTATATCTACTGGCAGATAGTCGAGGGTTTTCCTTGTCGTCTCGGCGAAGGAGACATTTTGTTTGTTTGTGTTGTTGTTGTCGTTGGTGGTGTTGTTGTTATCATTGTTGTTGTTGTCACCGTTATTGGTCTTGTTGTTGTTGTTATTGTTATTGTTATTGGT
>OZ024745.1:133498975-133501475 GCA_964016885.1 Eledone cirrhosa
CACCAACTAAAAACATTCAATACAAACATTAACTAAAATATAACTTAACATATGTAATGGATGAGAATTCAATAAATTTCATATTCTCCACACATACAAATTTGAACTCTACAGAAACTATCATCGCATTACACCCTCCATAATACACTAACATATTCGCTTAAAGTGCTCGTATTTTATGTAATACCTTGCCATACAGTATTCATATATGCCTAATACTTTTGCTTCTTTCCTTCTCATATATATGACTAACGCATGTGCAATCTCTACACGCTTTCAATCTCTTTCTCAAAGCCTATTTAATTATTAGACTATTCTCTTGTATTATCTGTCGCATGTATTCCACTGTGCTTTTAATTTTAATTTGAATTTGAATTATTGTACAATTCTCGTATAATATATGTCGCATCCATTACACCCTGTAAATACTAAACTGTTGTTCACAACATCAATATATATGTATCTATATGATTGTTCAGTTGAATAGGAAGTTAATTATATGTACAAACATTGATAATGCTCCGATGACTCCAAACTAAAGTTTGGAAGAAACAATTGTCAGCGATTAAATGATTTGAACATAACTTTGATACTTGTGGAATTTATATTCCTGCTCTGTAAAACACCTGATCTTCTTACATTGAGCTATTCCTCTTACTGGTAATAAGGTAGTAATACATTACTGACACTTCCTGTTTATAGTTATTTATAGTATAGTATATACATAACTATAAATAGTATCATTATTATTATATATATAAGGGTGGTGGATTGACAGTATCGGTAGAGGGTCGGACGCCATGCTTTCCAGCATAGTTACGTCCCTTTACGATCTGAGTTTAAATCCCGCTGAGGTTGACTCTGCCTTTCATCCTTACGGGGTCGATAAAATAAAGTACCAGTAATGCACTGGGTGTTTGCTGGTCTTGTGCCTAAAGTAGAAACAATTATATACATATATATATATATATATATATATATATATATATATATATATATATATATAGAGAGAGAGAGAGAGAGAGAGAGAGAGAGAGAGAGAGAGAGAAGATAGCAATATATCGTTAAAGGTAATCCGATAGGAGGTTGTGAAAACTACTTACCATGGATAGTTTAAGCGTACGGCGTTGTGTATGATGGAATCTGCATGTATTTTAAATTGAGTGCCACGGCCTTCAGTGTTTAGCAAACTTTAGACAACACCATCATAGAAACAATTGTTAGACTGTAAATGAATGTCCTTGTTTGTACTGTTGACTATGTTATTCTTCACTTTTTCAATTTTATATATATATATATATATATATATATATATATATATATATATATATATACTCTGTAGTAAAAGTTTGGTAGAAATATCCAAGGGTAAGAGCTCAAAGTCAAGAGGACTTGTTTAGTAAATGTCACTGTTGTAACTATATATATATATTTCTCTCCCTTCTCTCAACGTTCTCTCTCTCCCTCTCTCCCTTGCTTTTAATACGGCTTCAGAATGTTCAGCCTGTTTGACTCTCTTTCTCTCTTACTATCTATCTCCTTTCTTCTCTCTCTCTCTCTATCTCTCTTACTATCTATATCCTTTCTCCTCTCTCTCTCTCTCTTACTATCTATCTCCTTTCTCCTCTCTCTCTCTCTCTCACTCTCTCTCTCTCTCTGTTCACTTACTACTTCTCCATTCCTACCTTGTTCTGTTTTCCTTCGTTTCTTCCTCTCTCCCACTTGTTGTTGGTATGGCTTCAGAACTAACATTTACCCAGTTACTACCAAACTTTCATGTACTGCAGCCTCACCTTTTCCCCTTTCTCTATCTGTTTGTCTTCCCTTTTTTTTCTTCTTTTTTTTTTTTGTCGTTCTCTTCGAAATTGTCTTTTGTGTCTCTTCCCGGATAGCTACCCATTTCAGCTATCAACGTACTGCGGTGAGATGTCCTGTCTTTAATGTGTTCGAAACATCAGTGATCCACAGAGGACAACTGATGGGCACTAATTGTCCTTGTGTTTGTCTTTCTCTCACGTTTTCTAAATTATATTTATTAGTAACCACACAGCGCCGTTCTCACTTTCTTAATTCATATATATATATATATATATGTATGTGTGTGTGTGTGTGTGTGTGTGTGTAATCTGACTTTTTAGAATATTAATAATATTCGTTTGCAATCATGCAAGCAGACTCTTTAAAGCCATGTAATTAGAATGACCCCGAAATTCTTGCTCTTGTGTTGGTATGTAAACATCTCTTACATCCCCTAATCCCCTACAGAATGGAGTCTCCGCTGATGGCCGTTTCGGCTTGGTAGAGGGCTGTGAGCGTTTGACTGCACTCGAGGTGCCAGGCACCCATTTTCGGCTGTCGCTTAACCCAAGACTGCAACTCCGTTAGCGAGACGAGTTGTGGAAAAGCTTGTCTCACAAACGATAACCATACTGATTCACCGGTCAGGAATACCTGGAGATGGAGTAGCCTCAGTGAGATTTTGCGCATCAATGTGTTGGCA
>OZ024745.1:133506475-133608975 GCA_964016885.1 Eledone cirrhosa
CTGTAACTAAGGATTACCGTAAAACTAATCGGTGCGTCATCAATGAAATCAACGATGCTGGGTTTAAAATCACATCTGATCTCAACATCCTGGACCGGACCGAACCTCTGGACCCTATTTCTCCCCACTTTACCCTGAAGGATCACAAATCCAATTTTCCGAACAACTCCTCTATTCGGCTTATTAACCCTACGAAGTCCGATTTAGGTAGACTTAGTAAAACGATTCTTGATAGAATTATACCTGAAATTAGAAGTTTGGCCCCTCTTGCACTGTGGAACAATTCTTTCGCGGTGATTGATTGGTTCAACGGCATATGTAACAAGGAACATTGCCGTTTTATCCAATTTGACATCAACAATTACTACTCCTCCATCACTTTACCACTTCTCCTTAGAGCTATCAATTTCGCTAAAACACTCACACTGGTTAAGGATTTCGAAGTTGATGTCATCCTCAATGCCCGAAAGTCGGTGATTAATTTCGACGACTCTATTTGGATTAAAAAATCCAATAGTACCCCATTCGACGTGAGTATGGGCGCCAGTGATTCTGCGGAGGTTACTGATCTTATCAGCCTTTTCCTTCTTTTCTCTATCAAGGACGAATTCCCCAACGTGGGCGGTGGCTTGTACCGTGACGATGGTCTTTTGACCATGACTAAGTGCGGACCTCGTGCTTGCGACAGGTTCAGAAAAGAACTCACAGCCTTCTTTAAAGGCTTCAACCTCTCTATACAGGTTGAGGCCAATCTCTCGGTCGTTAATTACCTCGACGTTACTCTCAATTTATTGAATGGGTTGTATTACCCGTATAGAAAGCCGAATGATACGCTTAATTACATAAGTAAGCATTCCAACCATCCTGCCAGCATAACCAAGAACCTGGTAAGAAACGTCTCGTTGAGGCTTTCCCGTCTTTCCACCAACGAGCGTATTTTCAACGACCATTCCACTTATTACAATGAAGCTCTTGCTCGAAGTGGATTTGTCGATAAGGTAGCATATACGGAGTACGTAATTAGACCTAGAAGAAATAGATCCCGTCGCATTTGTTGGTATAACCCACCATATAATATGGAGGTGGCCACACCATTAGCTAAGATCTTTCTTTCCCTTATTACGAAGCATTTTCCTCCTACACATAAATATAGTAACATTTTTAATAGAAATACTATTAAAATTTCTTACTCTACGACTCCTAACCTTGCACATAACATCACAGCTTCAAATTTAGCTAAACTACCTAGCCGTAGGAACACGTGCAACCCTGTAGTTAGTACTAACTGTAATTGTAGGAATCGGGTTGATTGCCCCCTATCCGGGAAATGCCTCTCTAGTAATATTGTCTACAAATGTAAGGTTGTAACACCCACGTCGCATAGGGCCTACATAGGGTTAACCGCCAATAGAGTCAAGCAGCGTCTTTACATGCATACCCATTCTTTTCTTTACTCTCTAAGAAGGAATATGACGTCACTTTCAGCTTATATCTGGAGTCTAAAAGACAACCACACCCAATATAAGTTACACTGGGAGATCCTAGCTTGGGCTAGATCGTATAACGGAAATAAAAGACCATGTGACCTCTGCGCCGCCGAGGCCCTGGAAATACTCTACGCCACAGACTACATCTTAAACAAAAAATCTGAGGCAATTTCGGCTTGTAAACATAAATTGCACAAAACTTTCCTGTATTACAGCCCCACGTTATACCCTAACGGATAGTACTATCTATACGTGGATATTTTACGTCTTGATGTGGGAGCTAAGTATATGTTTTGTTTATACCATTACTTATTTGCATAGGTAAGTATATATTACCCGTATGTTTTGTGAAGGTACGTATACCTTCTCGTACGTATATGTGATTGTTTATGTTATGGCGTATAATTTTTTTTATATATTCTGGTACATATGGTTTGGCTATGTGTATACGGAAGTTTTGCGTCTGTGTGTGTATGGAGGTTCGTACGTATGTAGGGTGTGTGTATATGTGTACTTCATGTTTTGGTTGACTTACGTCTCCGTACATTCGTGTATTTACATGTAGGTATGTGTGTGTGCTTGTTATATACGTATTTATTTATTTATAGAATTATTTATTTGTATACACGCATACACACACACACATATTTATATGTGCGTGGTTTTGTATACCTATGGTAAGTGTTTTGCGTATGCTTGTGTATGTACGTATTTGTTTGCGTGTATGTATTTATTTATTTCTATTACTTCTGTATTGTATTTATTTACCTTGTTCTTAACTCTGTAGCGGAGATTCATTCGGTCTCCTAGTTAGAATTTTAATCTACGACTTCTGCTATACCATATACGTGGTTTTGTCTTTGCGTGCTATTGTTCTCCACGCTCCACATATGACGTATTATCTTCGTTTTTTTCGTTCATTGCCAGAGAACGTCTCTATGAACCACCTAAGAGAACATTAGTCTACGACCTCTTTTATACCATAAACGTGCTTCTGTCTTTGCGCGTACATGTTTTTCAACGCTCCTATTAATGACGTATTATATTCGTTTTTTCCCGTTCTTTGCCAGCGAACGTTTCCACGAACCAAAGTATCGTCTTCCTGTCTTCCTCCATTGCAACGTTTTTTGAAATATCCACTTCTGCGTTTACAGATTGACTCTGTTAGTTTCAGAAGATCCCGTTAAGGGTGAAAGCAGCGATTCTTTGCTTAAACTTTAATCTGTTATTTTAATAAATATTTGCTTTACGGTTCTTATATATTTGATATATATTTATCCTTATCGAGCCCTCTTTGGATTTTAGTCTTCAAATTTATTATTACTACTATATATATATATATATATATATATATATATATATATATATATATATATATATATATATATATATATATATATATATATATATATATATATATATATATATATGTATATATATATATATATGTATATATATATATATATGTATATATATATATATATGTATATATATATATATATGTATATATATATATATATATATATATATATATATATATATATATATATATATATATATATAGGAAAATAAGGACTGGAAAATTTTACACCATAATATTACACCCTCAAATCTACTCCCTTCAAAACTTATCTCCATAATTTCTACTCTTTATTACTTACATTTAACAAACTTCAGTTGTTTTTAACATGACAGTCATAAAACCCAAGTCGCGAATGGTTATTACAGTTTTGTCACAGATATCTTCACCAGATTTCATAAATGTTTATAATTTAGGTTGCATTTTTTTAATCTTCGAATAAGTTGCGTAGGAACATTTTTTCGTGTGAGAGACTTTTCATCGGGTTAAATTTTCGTGTGAGAAAACTTCATGGTGGAATTTTCGGAGAGAATTTTCTTGGCATCAAACACATTTTCACCTCACCTAATTTTTAACTTGTACATATGTCCCCTTCCAAATACTTTTATCCTCAAATCCTTTTCATCGCTCTTTCTCTATATCTCTCCCTCTCTCTTTATCTCTTTATTTCTCTATCCATCTCCTCTCGTTATCTGTCTAGTAAGTTTTTGGTCAAACAGCTCCATCGATACACACTTCGATATTAGGATCTGACAGCTAACTATTGATGCAACATAGGATAGAGAGATAGAATCCATAAAAGAAAAATCTTCATGCGAGATTTTAAAGACGTTACAAAATACTATTTTATTTTAATCGAATCAGTAGCTTTCACCATATGTTTTTCACTATAGAAAATAGTTGTTAGTACAATTCCCAGGCGGGCTGATGCACATTTTTTACCGTTAAGGGTGCTTATATGCTCTGTTATTAGACTATTATCTGTAATCAAAATAGAACAAATGCTATGGATTCAATATTCCAAATTCACTCGCCGTGGTTTTCTATTTATTTACATTTGTATTAATTAATTGTTTCTACTTTGGGCACAAGGCCAGCAATTACCCAGTACATTACTGGTACTTTATTTTATCGACCCCGTAAGGATGAAAGGCAAAGTTAACCTCGGCGGGATTTGAACTCAGACCGTAAAGGGACGTAACTATACTGGAAAGCATGGCATCCGACTCTCTACCGATACTGCCAATAATATCTTCTAAATGTAATGGAGAAATATTGGTTGGGCATATTGGTGTAATTGATCTAACACAGTTATTCCAGACAATAAGAGCTGTGGGAATTAATTCCCACTTTTATTGATGCATATTGTTTCATTGATTGGGGCTTATATGCTCAGTTATTGGATTATTTTCTAAAATCAAAATACTACGAAAGCCACTAATTCAATTGGCAAATTTCAATCGCCACCATCTTCTAAACTCGCGTAACCATTTTTTAAATTTCACTAGAAAAAGATCCTACCGAAGAATGAATGACATAGGTCAATATGCAGTAGATCTTGCTTTAGTAAAGATACAGAGGTGACCATTAAAATGGGGAGGGAAGACTATGGATAAGTTTTATTGATAATGGCTGTCTGCCACGTTTGGGATGTTGTACATTAGGGTGATAGGACAGTATTTGGCAAAGTTTTTCCACTAATCTCAACTACGCTATATAGACAAACAAATAACTGTCAGATATCTAAACAGACCACCTAATGTTAAATAACAACAATTAATAGAACTGAAATTTGTTAGGCATTAACTTAAGTTTACGGATGATGAAGATATATCCAACAGATACCTTCTGGGGGTTTATGATGAATATTATGTAGGAGTCAATTTTAAAGGTCATAATAGGTGGAGATTTCAGAGACAGTGGGCGTTGTGTTAGTGAATGTCTGAAAATATATTGTATTGTTTGATAAATGAGAATATCATTTGAAATGTCAACTCAATACAACTTGGCAACTGTTCATCTATAGATATAAACAAGCTTGTGGATTTGAATATCTACAATACAATAGATACAAACACACACACACATATATTTATATATATATATATATATATATATATATATATATATATATATATATATATGTGTGTGTGTGTGTGTGTGTGTGTGTATGTGTATATATATATAATTATATATATATATATATATATATATATATATATAATAAAAAAAACACAAGCAAGTTTCGTTTACATAAGAAAAGTATTTATTGCGTATCGACCTATTACACGCGTTTCGCAGAGGATTGGCTCAAGTTAACCCATAGGAGCTATAGACCGACATGTATATGTACACGAAACTTCCTCGTTTTTTTCTATTATATACACTCTGCCTATATATATATATATATATATATATATATATATATATATATATATATATATATATAGGCAGTTGATTTTCGTTAATTCCTGAGCTGAAATACGATTCTCGCTAATTTATATTTATATATATATATTACCCACTCTACTACCCTAAGTATTGAGTACTCTGGTGCGTTATGGTCCATCTGGTTCCTTACCATAACTACTTCGTTATATATATATATAAATATTCTGCTAAGCATTGTGTACCTTACTCTAGCCACCCGATTGAACCCGGGATATATATATATATATATATATATATATATATATATATATTAACCATCTTTTGATCTTATATATTATTTTTTATACTCCAGTCCTACAAACTGTAGAGTGCTACTTATCCGATATCTGCATTGCATTGCTTTATTGTACTACAATAAAACTCACCTCCTACATATATATATATATATATATATATATATATATATATATATATATATATATATATATATATATATATATATACATCCCAGTAAGTAAGGTACACAATGCTTGGCAGAACATAAATTTTTAATATAGAAATGGCTTCTACTGGACTAGAACTGTTTCATTCCAAGGAAATCATCAAGAAAGCGTTCCTGTCCTGATGATTTCCTAGGAGTGAAACAGTTTTAGTCATGTAGAAGCCATTTCCATATTAGTTATATATATAATTTTGAGTATGTGTTGGTTATTTACCGACACCTCAGTATACAGGTTGAAGCACTCAACGAAGTACGCAGGTTGGTCTGTTTACTCCGGAGTAATGTAAAAACAAGAAGTGTAAATCAACAGGGTAAAATTAGCTTCGTTTATTCATATTCGCTGCTATATATATTTCCGTGATAGCCATTATTGTTCTTTGAGTCTCAGTCATTGATGCTATTTAACTGGAAAGTTTGTTGAAATGAATAGCAAGCCGCTACCTGCAGCCTCAGATATTCAGGACATATCGGAGGGTTCTTGCTGTTCCCAGCAAGCATGCCTTTTGAAGTGTTCCAAACAACGGGGCTCAACTAATCTTCTTTAACCATCCTTGGAAGCTCTTTGAGATAGTACCTAGTGTTCCTATGACAATCGGGACGACATTGACTTCATGGCAGTTCCAAATCCTTTTTAATTCCCACTTTAAATCCTGGTATCGGTTAATTTTCTCGCTCACCTTTTCTTGCACTCTCGTGTCAAAGGGTCAGGCCACATCTACAATCAGGCACGATCTTTTTTCTTGTCCAAAACCACACGGTCAGGCCTATTGTGTTCTAATTTCTTGTCCGTCTACCTGAAATCCCATAACACCTTCACCTGATCATTTTCTATCACCGACTCTGGCTTATTCTTATACCACGTCTCAGAATGTGGTAAATTGTTTACTTTGCATAGATGACAGTGGATCACCCTGCCTATCACATCATGTCTCAAGCCTTTATAGTGAGTCTGGGCTAGGTGTTTCCTCTCTCTCTCTCTCTCTCTCTCTCTCTCTCTCTCTCTCTCTCTCTCTCTCTATCTCTCTCTCTGCAGCTCCTACACAGGGAGCTAGCCTCCTCGTTGTCAATATGGTGTTTCACCGACTTCGTTTTGAGGGCCTGCTCTTGTGCATCCATTAGCATTCCTTCTGTAGTTTATGAAGGTTGCTCTTCCTCCTTGTTGTTATTTCCTCCCTAGACATCCCCTGGTCTATTGTCTTCTCCTTCAGTACAATTTTGAGAATTGGCTCCCTACTGTCAGCCACATATTTGTGCAGGCTGTTTTTCTCCATCTGATCACAGACCTCTATGCTGATAAGACCTCTTCAACCTTCAGATCTCTTTAAGTAGAGTCTATCGACATCACTCCTCTTGTGGAACATGTTGTAGATAGTCATTAGCTTCCTAGTCTTCCTATCCATTTCTCTTTGTTCAGCAACATTCCATCTCAGAATTCCCGCACTGTACCTAATAATACACGCAGTTCGGGAATTTACTCCACTTATGACATTCCTACTATTTAGATGTGATTTTAGTATGTCCCTTACTCTCCAGATCAATTCCTTCATTTTCTTTTTGTTCTTTATATCATCTGCCTCCAGAATACCTAAATATTTGAATCCCTCTTCAGTGTCAATTTCCTTTATCATCTCACCTGTTGGTACCTGGATTCCGTTGCTTCTGCTCAATTTACTCATCTTCATCACTAGGACTCCACACTTATTAACACCAAATTCCATATATATATCATTGCTGAAAATACGGACAGTGTCAACAAGTACATACAACTCCTTCTCACTCTTCCCAAAGAGTTTTAAATCGTCCATGAAGATGAGATGGTTGATTGTAAGCTCTCCTCTTCCCAGCTTGTATCCTGCTCTCACTTGTCGCAATATGAGGGACAAGGGTATAAGGGTAAGGAAAAAAATCAACAAAGGGACAAACTATCTCCATGGAAGATACCTCTCTCGATCTTCATGCCTCCCAAGGATTCTTCACCTGATGTTAACTCTGTTTTCCAGGACTTCATTCTTTTACTTAATAGCTGTCTGATGTCCGCCACCTTGAAGATCTCTAGGCTTTTGATTATCCACGAATCTCTAGGCTTTTGCTTATCCAAGAATGAAGAACCATGTCGAATGCCTTTTTCTAATATATCCATCCCATGGCAAGACCAGTATGACTCCTCTTGCAGTTCTTTATTACCATATTGTCAATAAGTAACTGGTCTATTTTACCACGGGACTTCTTTCGGCATCCTTTCTGTTCGTCCAGTAACAAGTTGTTTATGTGGAGGTGATAGTTGATTTCCAACTTTTTCAAATTTCACTTGGAAAGGAAGGTTAGAATGGAGAAAGAAGTGCTGCACCACAGTACATTTGCTGAAATGTGGGTAAATGTGGCGAGAATGGCCCATGTAAATGGTCCTACTCTGATCATGCGCCTGTAGGCTGGTGAATTTGAGAAAGGGAGGGATGCCCTCGGAACGTCGGGTGGTTCAGGATTGCTGGAGTACCTGAGGTAACCCTGGGTGGTAATCCCCCCTATTGGGGAATGTTTCATTGTTGTATTTTTATTGTTATTTTGTTATTGTTATTTATATTTTTACGTTTTATATGTAAACCCCCACTACCCCATTATTAATATTATTATTATTATCCCGCCGAGGTTGACTTTGCCTTTCATCCTTGCGGGGTCGATCAAATAAAGTACCAGTAATACACTGGGTAATTGCTGGCCTTGTGCCTAAAGTAGAAACAATTATTATTATTATTAGTAGTAGTAGTAGTAGTAGTAGTAGTAGTAGTAGTAGTAGTAGTAGTAGTAGTATTAATAGTAGTAGTAGTAGTAGTAGTAGTAGTGGCGGTGGATTGGCAGTATTGGTAGGTGGTCGGACGCCATGCTTTGACGTATAGAGTTACGGCCCTTGCCATTCTGAGTTCAAATCCCGCCGAGGTTAACTTTGCCTTTCATCCTTACGGGGTCGATAAAATAAAGTACCAGTAATACACTGAGTAATTGCTGGCCTTGTGCCTAACGTAAAAACAATTATTATTATTATTATTAGTAGTAGTAGTAGTAGTAGTAGTAGCAGCAACAACAACAACAGTAGCAGTAGCATTAGCAGCAGTAGTAGAAGTAGTAGCAACAGCAGTAGTAGTAGTAGTAGCAGCAGCAGTTGTGGTAGTAGTAGTAGTAGTAGTAGTAGTAGTAGTAGTAGTAGTAGTAGTAGTAGTAGTAGTAGTACCAGTAGTAGTAGTAGTAGTAGCAGCAGCAGCAGTAGTAGTAGTAGTGGCAGCACTAGCAGTAGTAGTAGTAGCAGCAGTAGTAGCAGTAGTACCAGCAGCAGTAGTAGCAGTACCACAGCAGTAGTAGCAGTAGTAGCAGCAGCAGCAGTAGCAGCAGCAGCAGCAACAACAACAGTAGCGTTATACACCCACCAATAATTACAGTGGTGTCAATATATTCTGGGGAATGTTGTGTGTGAGACTCCATGAGATTCCACTGAGATAATATCAATGATCGATAACCTCTCCTCACAACCTTCTACTCCATGTCAAATTTAGATAGAACTATATTTGCGGCGCTCGGAGAAATTCTAATTTCCATTTTCCCCGTCAATATATTTTTATTTAAGGTTTTTTATGGTCGGACAATATCGCCATTATTTTTTCTGAAAGCCTCGGGTTTCTCTTTACATGAGTCTTGCCTTTAAGTGTTTGCTGCATTGATGAACTAAATAACATGTTTCCCCATCCAGCTTCTATTGTGGTTATTGGTGTGTTTTTATGATTGCGGACGTTATTATTTCAGCTGTCATATTAGAGATTTTCTTCGTTGGTGGTGATACTATTGTTGATGATCTTGCTGGTGTTGATTGCGTTGATGGTGCTGTTATTTTTGCCTTTATTGTTGTTGATGTTTATGTTGCTGTTGTTGCTGTTGCTTCTACTACAACCAGTGATTTCTCGATTATCTTCTCCAGCCGCGAAAATGAGAATGGTATTTGTCAGACATTTCTCACGTACTTTATTGTGTCTGGCATTTAAAAAATGATGAAATTTCTGTTATGGTCGATGAATAGGCGAATCTCAGCCGTGGCAGCAGAAGCTGCAGGCAATTATCTGAAGTTGAACTTGCTACTTTTTCTGAAACCTCTCAAATGTTAGAGACAATTTTAAAACGATCCAAAGAACTTGTTCTGTGAACATAAACAGACAAGGTGTTTTTCTGCAATTGATTCAATACCCTAGAAAGTAATATGGGTCACATTTAGTTTTAAACGTCAAAAACATTTAGAAACGCCTCGCTAGTAGAGAAATCGAGGATTGCTGTCTATTTCATGTTTCATGCAGTTAGTGTAGCAAACTAATTAATGCCAGGGTGATAATATTGTTAAACTATGATCATGGTCGTGTTCCTAACGTTCTAAGAGGAAGTAAAATTAATGTTGTTTTCATGACATTCTAGTTTATCCAACTTCCTTATCTTGTGTTTCATAGACTTTTCAATTCATCATTATATTTGATAAGGGCAAAATTTGGCTTATTACCAAATATAACATAATTATTTAGTAATCAGGTGTTCCTTTGCCAAACCTTACACATACGTCTCAATTTTTTTTTTTTTTTTTTTTTTGCATTTCCTCGTTCGATCGATATACTCCGTGAGACATTTGCATAAGAAATACATTTATCATTTAATAATTTGTTTTAATAGGATGACCAACTGTTCAGGACATTGCACTCTGTTCTAGATTAGAAGTTCATATCAGTTAACCCTCACTTTAAATAAATCACATAACCCTAGAGAGTACGTAAATATTTACATTTTTATAACGAATTCAGTATAAAAATTATGTGTTTCCAATGCTGAGATTGAGACGCTTTATATGAATAATTGGTGCTATCTATTTGATATTAACCCCGGTCATACAGAGCAATAAATCCAAGACTAGAAAGATTTAATAGTGGCGTTTTATTTCTCTTTCTTTTAACCTAGCTTTAGCTATTAATATTAATGCCGACAAAAGGTGAACGGCGAAATATTTTGTAGAGGTGATTAGGTCAATTGAATCGATTCTATTAGTTTATTAGTGTTTATTGTATTCCGCCCACAAGGTCGAAAACTGCTATTTGATGTAAATTATTCAATATATTTACGGGGAATATAGAAATATCACATAGAAGGGCTCACGTGGAAGTAAAGACAATCACTGATACAATAAAATATAGTCAAATAAAACATCTTCCAGTGAATAAAAATGGGAACCGTTTTCCGTTTGCTAGAAATCACAGTTAAAACTGTATGAGGGATATAACATACTACTAACAAAAATAAACAAATAAAATGAAGAAATATTGGATATTGTATTCATGCATAATCATAATTGTTTCTACTTTTGGCACAAGGCCAGAAATTACCTAGTGCATTACTGGTACTTTATTTTATCGACCCCGTAAGGATGAAAGGCAAAGGTAGCCTCGGCGGGATTTAAATTCAGAATGACAAAGGCCGTCAAAGCATTGTGTCCGACCCTCTACCAATACTGCCAATCCACCATTCATGCATAATCATAATAAATAAAACTCAACCCTGCATAATATTTCTTATATGTCCCTTCAGATAGAACTGACCCAGACAAAGATTATCCATATCTCCATATGATGATAGATGCTCTTTTTTATTGGGTTTACCCAATGTACGAAACAACCAACGAGTTTGCTGAGAAGTTAAACTAAAGCTGATAATTTCACCCCCGTGGAAATGAAAACGTTTATCTCCAGCACTATCGTAAAAGACACCCTTCAATCCAACCCCATTATATTCTTCATCAAAGAGACTTACAAAAGAAATATATTTTATGGCATCCATTCCCCCTCCATCCCCTTCAACCTCTTCTACTTCTTCTTCTTGTTTGTGGCATATAGTTACGTCCCTGTATGTGCAGATTCCAAATCCCACCGAGGTTAGCTTTGCCTTTCATCCTTACGGAGTCGATAAAATAAAGTACCAGTGATGCACTGGTGTCGATTTAATCGATTTCCTCTCCCCCAAAAATGCTTGGCCTCGTGCCTCAATCAGAAACCATTATTTTTCTTATTCCTTCTCTTCTCAAACCCAAAGAAATGTATCAATAGTGAATTGGATCAATTATATCTGATATTCCTAATGATTTCAAATGAAAAGAACTGTTCTAGTCATGAGTCATGATATATATATATATATATATATATATATAGGGCGGGTAAAATTCCCAAGATCCATGGACGAGTTCTCTCCAGCAGTCTCTGTCCCTCATCGTCGCCACCATGTCCTGCGTCTCCAAGAGACCAGTGTCTGTACTTAGGGCATCAACATATGTTAATCTCCGTCTTCCTCTTCCAGTGTGTCCATGCAGAGGCTCCCACAGGAGCACTGAGTGCAGTGTCAACTCTGGATGTCGGTGAGCATGTCCAGCTAACCCCAGTCTCCTCTGTGCTACTCTACTCTAGGGCTGACTTTTGGGAGGCTCCCGTACAGCTCTGGGTTCTTCATCCTCAGTGTATACTGATTAATGTTCAGAGCCATCCTCAGCCTTCTCGTGTTGCACCGATCCACCATCTGTGAACCGTCACTGCCTGATGAAGATCTTACAGGCTTATGGAATCCCCAAGAAAATAATGTATCTGATATCACTGCTCTACACCAACACCAAAGCCCAAGTCATTACACCTGATGAGATGACAGAATACTTTTAGATACTGGCTGGAGTGCTCAAGGGAGATACACATATATATATATATATATATATATATATATATATATATATATATATATATATATATATATATATATAATGAAATACATCCTCGTAAATATGCTGTGCCACAACATCAATGATGTAAAATTAGATCATTTGATGTTTTGTGTTTTTCAAAATCCAAAGATGATTAAACTCCGATTTGTGTACCAACAGCAATCAGCCACGAATCAGCATATTTTGTCCAAAGTCAATAGGTGGCTTTCTCTGTGGTTGCCTTTTCTCTTCGTTACTCCCGTAAAGCTCAATTGCCTGAGGACCTTGTTGAATGAGCATCCTGCAGAGATTTACAGTACGCCTTAAAAGGCTGTCTGCATCTTTTCTTAGGGCTTCCACCGCAAAATGTTCTGGAGGAAATAATTCTTCTATCTCTTTAAAAGACTGATCACCAGAATATATTTATATTATTACATGCCCCTTAAACATATACAATTTTGCTATTTCAAGCAAAATCCGCTGAAATAATAACAAATTTTTCCATCAGTTTCCTAACATTTTGATATACGCTTCAAAGGGTTTTAACTGTAATGGATTGTAGCCGATAATTATTTGCTATGTAAGATAATGTGTCTGTGATGCATGAAAAAAGAATTGTATCCTGAATGCTGGCATACACAACGGCTATAAAAATATAAGATCATACGTCAAATAATTCAACTTGCAGAACTACATCCTAAAGTTATGAGAATTATTGACTTTTATCTATCTACTCTGTCGAGAAATACTGTTGCTACAGTTGCTGTTGTACTTCTTTACTCAACATCTCAATGTTGGCGTCGCAATAATACTTCAAATACAGATGTTTCTACTTTGAATGGACATATATATTGACTTTCTGGTTGGCCCCCCCTGGGATCTTTAGACGCTGCTTCATATATTGAGTGATTAGAGTATTGTGTGATCTTTAAACTGTGTCTTTTAACAGTCACCTTTTGGAGACCTACGTTGAAATAACATTTCCTATGCAGTGGAATGCTAAAAAATGTATTCAAATTTGTAACGTTACATGGAGTGAAAGACATTTCTAGACAGAATATGAATAAAATATTATTTATGTTAGTTAAATGGAATAGACATAAGGAATGGAAATAGCCAAGTGGAAGATATGTCTGCCTTCCTTGTAGTAGAATGTAGACAGTGCTAATTTCATTTGACGAGAAGTTTGTTGTTTCAAGTCATAAATAAGTATAATACGCTATATATAAACAACAAAATACAGTTGTTTGTTGTTAGTAACACACTGACGTATCAAATTACGATATAGTTGGGATTCATCCTACAGCCATTGTTTGCATCATGATAAACAGCTATCGCTTTTTTATTTATTATTTTTATTTTTGTTAGATTAGGGCGGTAGATTGACAGTATCTGTAGAGCGTTGGCGAACAAACTTAGCGGCATAGAGTTATGGCCATTTACTTTCTGAGTTCTAATGCCGCCGTGGTTAACTTTGCCCCCCATCCTTACGTGGTCGATAAAATAAAGTACCAGTAATGTACTGGGATGGATTTCATCGACTTACCCCTCTCCCGAAAATTGTTATCCTTGTGCCTAAATCAGAAACCATTCCTTGCAAAGTTGAGGACTTCATGTGACCAATTGTAATGTTACTTAGCGAAAAGTAAATGATGAACAAGTAAGCGTATGAACTAAGAGATTATTGGTTATTGGATTGGCAGTATCGTAGAGGGTCCGACGCCCTGCTTTGCAGCAAAGAGTTACTGCCCTTTATGGTCTGAGTTGAAATCCCGCCGAGGTTAACTTTGCCTTTCATCCTTACGGGGTCGATGATATAAAGTACCAGTAATGCACTGGGATAATTGCCGGCCTTGTGCCAAAAGTAGAAATAATTATTAAGAACGTGTTCTTGTAAGTTATCTAGAGCCACATTAGTCAATTCGTCCTTTCACTTTAAAACTTAGTATTATTAGAGGGAGATTTTGGCCTTGTGCCTAAAGTAGAAACAATTATTAGAGGGAGATTTGTGTGCTCCATCAATCTGTTCATGCAACAATATAAAGTTTCTCTAGTTTGGCTCATGTTCACCGCTTTCATATCAGCAGTAAGTATATCATATATGACTCTACTGGTGATATACATGTCTATGCTGCGTTAATATATATAGCAGTAGACAATAATTATGAAATAATTAGAGTTGTCTGTTGTTAATAAACACAATAGATTGTGGCAGAATCTTCGCAGATATTACTTCCATTTCTTCATATACTTCAATATGATATATTTATGATTTTGTGAGTAGAAGGTTATTACCGTTAAGTTTGAATTCCGGGAACTCCGTGGGGGAATAAGACACCAAAAATAGGGATTTGGGGAGAGAATGGTCTTGCAGTTGAAGTGCCCCATTTCTTACCAAAATCATTAGGAATTCTCATTTATATCATTCAAAACGTAAGGACACACACACACACACACACACACACACACACACACACACACACACACACACATATATATATATATATATATATATATATATATATATATATATATATATATATATATATATATATATATATATATATATATATATATATATATATATATATATATATATATATATATATATATATATATATAGTTGTTATATAGTAAAGTGTATTATTGGTTGTGTCATATGGTCCAATAAACTTTTGTTAGCAATATTAAGTTCTCCACGCTTTTGTATATCTCCAATTCCATTTAAGGGAACAGCTAGATGATGTAAAACGGAGTATTTGTATCAAAATAAAGATCTAAAGGTATGGTATACATTTCCAATCATTTTAATCACGACACATGTTTCAATGAGAGATAGATCGATCGTGTGGTCATGATCGATTATCACTTATCTCATCAGGTGAATAATGAAATGTCTTCAAATCTTTGATATGAGGGAGGAAAAACTAACAATGTTCACTCACTAGAGTTTTGTTCCCCAACTCTAGTGAGTGAACATCGTTAGTTTTTCCTCCCTCATCTTAAAGATTTGAAGACATTTCATTATTCACCTGATGAGGTCAGTGATAATCGATCATGGCCACACGATCGATCTATCTCTTATTGAAACATGTGTCGTGATTAAAATGATTGGAAATTTATACCATGCCTTCGGATCTTTATTTTGATATATATATATATATATATATATATATATATATATATATATATTTATGTGGGTGTATGTGCGTGTTTGTTGGTGAGTGAGTGTGCGTGAGGGAGTTTGCGTGTGTGCGTTCGCGTGTGTGTGTGCGTGTGTGTGTGTGTGCGTAATACATAAGAGTGTGGATGTTTGTTTATGTAAATATGAAACTAGATAAATCTAATGTAATTAACTTACAATGATACGTTAATCCAATGTATTTCTCTGTTTTTACAAAAGTAACTTCTGTAAATACAAGAGGACCATTTCTCTAAATTTCCCTTGTGTCCAACTATTTTTCTATATGTCTAAAATGTTTTGATATTCCGTTTTACTATTGAAACATAATCTATTTAGCAATTATATAGTCATATATATAATAACAGGATTTAAAATAAATGTTAGTTGTCGTTATTGTTGTTTAGTCCGACATCAGCTCTTATGACGAAATGTGTATAATCCATGACCAACGAGAGTTTCATGTAGGACAATATTGTAAAGAGTGCCACTTCCTTTTATAAGACGGTAATATCTGCACTTATTTCGATATTCTATCTGGTACTTTATTTTATCGACCCAGGAATGATGAAATCCAAGGAGATCTTGGAGATAACTGAACTCATGTGCTCCCTCTAACCTTCTATCGATACGACGAATCCTCAATCATTCGGGATGAATCCCAATGATATGCGAATGTCACTTCACTCGACTGTTCGAAGTCAATCATCAAACAACTTCAATGCGATAGTATGTTCTTTAATAAATTTGAAGGTATGTGACTTCTAAAATCTGTAGAAAGTTTTCACCTTATTGTTTATTACAGCAGCACTGAAACTGAATTTCGAATATTCTGTCTTTAACATTCCCTTTAATGTTGCTGCATATCCCAGTCCTTGTGTAAGGACAAGCTGTGGAGGATTGTTCTATAGTGAAATGGATGTCAAGTTATCTGTCATCTTGTTATCTGGATTCTTTATGTAACCGATTTCTATCTGCCAGAGCTCTCTTTGGCTCTTTCATATTCCCAAGTACACAATCAATATTTATTCATTAGACTATCCACAAGTCACGAATTCCGATCAACCGAAGTAAAAAGAGTCTTGTATATATGTTATAAGAACAACTGGGACTAAAATTAACTCATTAAGATGAGTATGTAGGGAGATAGAAAAACAAATTCAAAGTCAAATAATATCTTAACGAAGGATCTATATTTTTGGAAGATAAAAAAATAATGACATTTGTAAAAGCATTCGTATAGCTGGTAAAGTAGAAGATAGAACCGAAATTACACACTGGTATATACTCTCACAGCTAGGTTCAGATAAACACTGCCTTAATACACGACTTGATTACTTTGGCCGCTGTCCTAATGATAAAAAGAAATATATTATAAATAATTGGCTTAGACCTGACTAACAGGTGTAGAAGTATACTTTGATTTACTGACTGTTTTGTATATTAAGGTAATTGGATGCTTTGAGTCAGCTGAAAAAATGTTTTTTTCAATCTTGACAGTGGTCCCGCATAGTCCCATGCTCAATCTTGCGATTGAAATTGGGACTATGAAGTTAGCGCTTGTAGACTGAAATTGTATAGAAACGAACTGTATAGGAACGAACTGTTTTTCCTGGTACTATACCTACATGTATTTTTCTCTAACTATAGATTTTTAAAGAATCTCCATCCTTTAAATCCATCAGCCACCCATCCCAATCACCACCCTCTCCTACCACCAGAAAATGTGTAAATACCACCATATTACATTGACAGTCGGTTTTCCTGAAGATTTCCTCCGAATGAAGCAGTTGTAGACCTGTGGAGGCCATTTCTATATTATATATATTATACATATATGTATATATATATATATATTATACATATATTATATATATATATATATATATATATATATATATATATATATATATATATATATATATATATATATATATATATATATATATATATATTTATATATACATATATATATTTATTTATATATATATATATATATATATATATATATATATATATATTAGACGGGATAAAATACATCTAATATCTATTTTAGGATCATTTCCTTCGTCAAGTAAAAGATTTCACATTAAATATTTCAAGAAATCGCCAACACAAATGATGTTAGAATTGTCTACATAAAGACATTGTGCATATTTTATAATGAGCGGGGGTTACTACGTCCTACTGAGAATATATCGTATAGACTCAGGTTACGATAACAATGAATAGGATGTCAGGAGGTTAACACTGAGAAGGATCCGGCAGTCTTTTGATTTCCTACCGTTGCTCGCAACACTTTTATTATTATTGCGTTTCAGTTTGTTGATGGAGATACGAAAAAGTCACAAGAGATTCATCTCTCTGTGATGATCGATATCTGCCAATGAAGATTACTATTGTATGAGGTATTTTAAAGAGGAAGCGTTGCACACATCACTACGCATAGTTATGGAAAATACTGAATAACAGTGAACACGAGAAGATATACATATATATGTGTGTATATATATATGTATATATATATATATATAGAGAGAGAGAGAGAGAGGCAGAGAGAAATATATGTGTGTGTGTGAGTATGAGTGAGCGTGTGTGCTTATATATATATATATATATATATATATATATATATATATATATATATATATATACATATATATATATATATATATAGAGAGAGAGAGAGAGAGAGAGAAATCTATGCGTGTGAGTGTGTGAGTATGAGCGAGCGTGTGTGCTTACATATATATATATATATATATATATATATATAGAGAGAGAGAGAGAGAGAGAGAGAGAGAGAGAGAGAGAGAGAGAGAGAGTGAGGGAGAGAGAGAGAGAGAAATGTGGGTGAAAGTATGAGCGAGCGTGTGTACTTCTATATATAAAGTGAGAGAGGGTGAGGAGAGGTGGCAAAAAGGTCGTTAAATTGTAAGAGAGAATGATGCAGTCACAGAAGGAAAGATATATATTAATTTGATTTATATTAAGTCAAGTCATGCACAATCATACATACATGCTATTATACACACACACACACACACACATGCTTAGATAATGCACACATATACATATATACCTATATGTAGAGACACACAAACATATATATATATATATATATATATATATATATATATATATATATATATATATATATAAATATATATATATATGTATACGTATATATGCACATATATATATACATATATATATATACATATGCATATATATATATATATATATATATATATATATATACACACATATATATATATACATATACATATGCATATATATATATATAAATTTACACACACACACACACACACACACATATATATATATATATATATATATATATATATATATATATATATATATATACATAATATATATACATATGCATGCGATGCATACAATGTTTGATGTGTATATATATATATATACACGTTCATTTCTTTTGACTAACCGCAAGTACATTTCTCGGATGAAAGCTTTAGCGGCTTTATTGAGTTGAAAGACGGGGTCGATCTCGTTGTGGTTCCGTATTAAATAGTACAGTAAAAGAATATATAACTTTACAGTGTCCATTGTTTCCGAATTTAACAAGCACTTTCACACACAAGTGTTTAGTACTAAACGTCTTTGAGAAATCACAATTAAATCCCACAAAAGTATGTTAGATTTAATCCACCACCAGATTTAACCCCACCGCTTGGGCCCTGTATAACTTAAATGGAAACCTCGCTGCTAAAAGCATTCAGATAATGTTTCCGTGTGTGTCTCTCCTTCATCCCCCACCGAATCACAGAATGTATATTGAGTTTCTCTTCTAATAGCTACTAAAATCTATTAAACAAAACTCCCTGTTATGACTCATCTTAGTTACGGTGAAAGAGAAAACCAGGAAGGAATGCTGCAAGAGAATACATGCTGTCTTGAAAAATGAGCTCAACACGAACAATAAAATATTTCTTATATATCCTCTTGCAGTGTCATCTATAGTTTCAACATCATAAATTGAACCATTAATGAAATGAAGAAAATGGAAACCAAAGACTGGAATCTTCTAACCTGTAATAAAGTACATCATCCAAAAGTAGGCGTGGGTCATCTCTCCGTAGACGAAGTCGAGGTAGAGGAATGAAGCAGTTTGACGTCAAAATATCAACCATTTAACACAAAATATACACGAACATAGATAACTGGATGGTGAATATCGTTGAATATAATAAAAGGAAGAATAATTTACATTCAAACACGAAGGAAAGCAGGAAATTTACGGAGTAACTGATAATACCTTTTGAAAGTGATGGCCATTCTGCAATAAAAGCTGCAAAAGCCTTCAAAATGTTGGGTCATAATTAAAGGCAAACAGATACTCTGCGCTAAATGGGAGTATGTTAACCTTAGCTAAAAGTCTGATGTAGGTCAAACCCTTACCCATCAATGGCTGCGGAATTATGGGTTAAAAGCAGGGCGTTCGGACTTTATTTTAGCTGCACAAGACCAATGTTTTCAATGCGCAACTTTCAATCGAATGAGATCAGAAATTTATCCTACCAGAAGTGTCGATTTGTTGATGAACAGGTTGAGACCATTAACCACATGGTTTCAGGTTGAATTAGCTCCTCAGGAGTATAAAACTAGAAATCATACAGCAGAGTAATTTACAGTGGGTAATATGCAGATTTTACAGCACACAAAAAAGGTAGAATTGAAGAGATGGAGTAACAGGAGGTGAGAATGGGACAAGCCTATGGGAATTTCCCGTGAAAATCAACAGAACGATCAAGAACAGCCAATAGACAGGACATGAATGAATGGATTCGATATGAGCATTCCATCTGCTAGAAAGAGTTCCAAAGGTTCAGCAAATATAGAGATCTGATAAATGCAATTGAGAAAATGTGATATCATAAAGCCTGCACTCTATCAGTGATCGTCGGTGCATTTGGCACGGTAAAAAGCGAACAGAAACATATTTGGACCACATACCAAGAAGGTCATATCTCTGAGAAATACAGAAAATAATGCTGATTGTCGCTATTTTCAGAGCAGATCATTATCAATTTAAATAACTTTATAAATACATTTACTGTTTTCTTTATGTTTTTATGTTTTATGTTGCCAATTGATTGATTTATGTGTATTGATGAATTTTGCCACAGGTTTCAGGTTGACACTCGGCAATTTATAGGAAAGAATCAGAATTCAAAGGTAGTTTTACAAATAATTGTTTCTACTGTTGGCACAAGGGCAGCAATTATATCAGTGTATTACTGGTACTTTATTTTATCGACCTCTCGGTGGGGTTTGAACTCAGACCATAAAGGGACGTAACTATTTGCTGCAAAGCAAGGCGTCCTTCCCTCTACCGATACTGCCAATCCACCGCCCATTTTTTTACAAATAATAAGTTTTACAAATAATAATAGTGGCTATTGATTTAGGGGGGGGGGGTCGATACGGCCCCAGTGAGTTACAAGGATTACAGTAACCAACCCCTTTTCTCTCAGAACAAATGTGGAGTAATACATGATAAACAGAAGCAAGTAACATGAAAACATAAAGGCAGATTAGAAATTATATATATTGACAAATAATATTGCTTTTCCTCATTTGGCTATTTTAGTGAGTTGGGTAAAAGTGGCCACGTGTTCTTTTAGTATATCATTTTACTTAGTCTTTATATGTTTCGGTATATTTATTTTGTCTATGTCATATTTCAGCAATATGCTTATATTGGAATAGTTTTGATGTATGAAAAATGATTTGCAATCGTCTATTCATTGATTTAGTATTACTATTTCAATAAATGACATCTATCCCCCGCACCACACCCATTTCCACCAGCAACTCCACCATAACCAGTAATGTCTAGTCCAGAAAGCTCCACTTCTACCTTTACTCTCTATTTTCAGTTCTACCATTCCACTCGACACCTCTAACACTATGACCACCACCAGCCATTACATCAAATATGTAACAAGCTAGTCTTCCGTTTAGTATCATGACATACTTTAATATATCACCAGTGTGGTTAAAACTGAATCTCGGATTTAGATGATAAGAGATAGTAAGATATGTCAGACGGGATTCCGTATAGTATTGTTGTTAGTAGAACTGACATAACACAAACACACACACACACACATACACATACATACACACACCCATACACACACACACACACATACACATACACACACACACACATACACACACACACACACACCCACACACAGAAACACACACACACACACACACAGACACACACACATACACACACTCACGCACACACATTCACGTGTACACATTCACTATATACATATTACGGAACACTACTCTAGATTAACAGGAAAACAATGTCAGGGTCAGGTTTCTTACAATATATCAGGACTATGTTACAAATATCTGAAAACTAACTTGAATTTCCGATGGCTGACAGACTTCATCTTGCTGCTAACTCTACAAATAGATATAATGGAAGTATATAGAGTTATGTTTCGTCTTCATACACACATAAACAACCATATGCATAGTCACACACATACACATATAAACAGGCATATGCATCGTCACACACATAGATATATAAACAGGCATATGCATAGTCACACACATACACACACAAACAGGCATATGCAGACCCACACACATATAAACAGACATATGTATAGCCACAAACATACATACAAATATACACAATTTATCTAAATCCATGCCAGCAGCAGAATGGCTCCTTTTCCTTAGGCCACTATTGATGTGGATATATATATATATATATATATATATATATATATATATATATATATATATATATATATATATATATATATATATATATATGTACATACATATATATATACGTATGTATGTATACAAGTATTTATATATATATACATGGTGGCTGCCAACTCGTTTTCGAGTACGGCCACTACTTTATATCCATGTAGGAAAACTCCTACCGATGCGCTGAACGAGTGTGACTTTTTAGTCCAGCCAGCGACTTGAAAACTCTGGTACAAACACTACACTTGTGACAATTATTGACACATAGTGCTGGGCCCATGGTACCATGTGATGACATGTGCAGAGAGATCTCCAGATATAAAGCAATGCCTGTGCCGTGAGGCTTTTATAGTGAGCAAAGGCACTGCACAAAGCCAGTCCCACTCTCTTAACCAAGATGATATTTACCAAAAAGAAGAACAAGTCAACATCATTGGATACCATCAGGGTTGCAGGTGTTACATCAGAGTTTTCCTCCTCCTAGAATTTTGCCTTGACAAAGGCTACGGGTCATCTCTCTCCATATGTGTGCATATATATATATTTTCATATATACATACATATATATATATGCACACATATACATACATATATATACATATATATACATATACATACATATATATACATATATACATACATACATACATATATATATATATATATATATGTATATACATGTACATATACTTGAGTAAATACACATAATTATATGTATATATTATAATTGCAGATATACGAGTCTGTCTGTATCTGTGAATGTTCGTGTACAGCAATACTAATACACGCATGCGCACACACTCACATACAAAATTAATCAAAATCCAAAATGTGTTGGTTCATTTTCCTTTTCCATGTTGAAGAAACAACACAAGCTGGGCAGATAGTATATCTGACAAGAATTTACATTACTAATGTTTATCCGTTTACAAAAACTGTCTGATGAGATTATATCTGAATATTACATAACATATGCCATCGAAATACGTATACCGCTGATTAGTAAAAATAAAAATTCCTTCTAATTCTTTGATATACCAACACTCAGCCTTGCACGAACATATGTGATAATATAGTATGGAGCTATACTATGTGGAGAGTTCAAAACTGCTTGCACAAATATTTAGTAATTTATACCAAAACAGTAAGAAATGTATTAACATGGAATTACCATAACAATATATATATATATATATGTGTGGGGGGGGGGGGGTTTAAATTTATATACATATACATATATATGTATTAATAAAAGGAATTCCAACTTTGTCTGATTTACTCGTTTTATTTACAATCCTTTAAAATTTATAATGGTATTAGAATGAAATAGTATGGTAGAATATTAAATGTTAAGTGTTTATATATGCATGGTCGGATCGTCGGTGGCTAAACGGGCCACACCACCAAGTTTACTTGGTGAGGGGTGATTTTGGGCACCTTGCTGTAAGGAAGGGTAGACTTGAAATATAAGAATAGGCCCCTGCAGGTCGCTTTGTAATAGAGGACTATGTAGACACCTCCGTGTT
The DNA here is from genome assembly GCA_964016885.1 of Eledone cirrhosa. Lineage (NCBI taxonomy): Eukaryota > Metazoa > Mollusca > Cephalopoda > Octopoda > Eledonidae > Eledone > Eledone cirrhosa. The sequence continues at coordinate 133,530,478 of OZ024745.1, forward strand.
CCGTGATGTTTAGTTCAAAGTAAAGGAGGGTAAGGGACATGTGGTGGTTGCGGTGCTCCATTCTGAATTAGACGTTCTCGTCGGTGTCATGGAACGCCTCGTAAATCCCGTTAGCCGTCTCCCGGGAAGCTGTGAGGGTGAGGATATCATCCACGTACCTTGATAAAGAGGCAGCGTGGGAATGACAGGTGTTTAGTTCTTTGCTTTCCAGTTGGTCTTTATACGAAATTGCCAGCACACCCGATAGACTTGACCCAAAGTTTAACTAAAAATACAGACACACACAATTGCATACTGAGAATATCGTGAACCCATAATATGTGAACTTAATTCAAAACCAAAAACCAAAAAAAATCTATCGCCTTGCTTCTCCACATTTTTATTGGGGAAGATTCTCATCCAACATCTGCTAACGCATAAGTTAGTTTCCGAAGCCCCAAGTTCGAGCAGTGATTCGGCAATCTTGGTAAAGTTAAACCGACATAAGTTGATATAATTCAGACCTAGTAATTGAATGAATTTCTTCACAATTTAGCTGTTCGTATCAGGCTTTGCTCATTGCCTGAGGTCTGATACGCTGAAGATTTCTTAGTGCCTAATTAATGGAGAGTCGTTTCAGAAATACATTATACTGCAATGAAATAGGAAAAGTATTGACGTCCAAAAAGATGTTGAACTTGACGTCGACGAACGAAATTTGCTTGCATCTGATACCAATCCTCATGAGTTAAAAAAGATTAAGGTTAGTTTATAATGAATGTTTATGTACCACGCTGCTTCATCAGTTCTAACATATCCTTACATCTACTAAATTCTATCTAAATCTATTCTGTCCGAATGTTTTCTTAACGTAACACCTGCTCCAAGCTCTCTTTAAGATTTGTTTACTCTACAGCGTGTGGAGATGCAGCAACTGTCTCTTCCCCTCGTCTGCCCAGCCACGGCCGTGTGGAACACCTACAGATGAGACAGCGATCTTTTCTGATGCCCAAGTCTCGCTGGTCAAGACCGCTCGGCTCCGACGGTTCCGGAAGATTCCGCTCAGGATCCCGAGATCGGCCCGGGTGCCGGTAGCCGATGCCCTTGACGCTAATCGAGCCAGCGATTGGGAGCGCCTCTTTTATTTCGCCCCACTCGCCCTCAGCCTCCCCAACTCTGACGCTGACCGAGGCGGCCTGTCGACAGCAGCCCTTGTCAAGGGTAATGTTTCGACCTTTGGGCATGCGCCCATCCTAAGCGTGCCGAAGGAGGCCACACCCCCTGCTCTCGGGAGTTTTCAATCCTGAAGCCAGCACCAAGCGTTTACGTGACCGCGTATACGCTAAACTAATCATGGGTGATGTCTCGGCCGCAGTCAGAGTGCTTGCCTCAGAGGACACTGTCCTCCAATCGACCGAGGATCCTGGCTGCCCTGCGATTCAAGCACCCTGAGCCACCGGCTGACCTCAGACCCATACACCCACCCGATCCCCATTTGCTCCTTGTGGCTACCAACGCAGACATCATATCTGCCATCAAATCCTTCCCAGCTAGCAGCAGCGGAGGTGCTGATGGTCTCCGACCTGACCATGTGAAGGAGTTACGATCCACCTCTCCGCTGAGGCCGGGCGCCGCCTTCTGAGTGCAATTGTGACACTTATCAATAGGCTCATCCATGGCGTCCTGGACCCTCACGCCCGAAGGCTCTTTTTTTCGGCTAGCCTGACCGCTCTCAGGAAGAAAGAGGGTAGCATACACACCATCACTGTGGGCAATATCTTCTGGAGGCTGGCTACTAGGGTGGTCTGCAGGTCCATCACACCTGAAGTGGGTGAGGAGTTCGGTCCGGTGCAGCTGGGTGTCGGCGTGTCCGGTGGCTGTGAGGGGGCCGCACATGCAATCAGGCAGTTCATCAACAGCTGGCCACCGGAACTGGCAGTATCACGGCCCCTCTCAACGTTTGGTACCTGGATAATGCTACGTTGGGTGGGCCCATAGAGACTGTCTGCCATGACCTACAATTGATGGTTCCTTCCCTGGCGGGAATCGGCCTCCAGGTCAACTTGTCCAAGCTGGAGGTGGTGAATGTCAACCACGATGCTGAGACATTTGCAGCCTCAGTCTCGGACGTGCGGTCCATTCTCCACCAGGTACAGGTGACCTCCAAAGAATATGTCCTCATTCTCAGGTCAACGATCCACCCACCGGCCATCCTCTGCACCATCAGGTTCAGACTCCAACAACTGAAGACCCTCACGAGCCGACCGAGCTTGATTGATGGCCAACTAGCTCTCTTCCTGTTGAGGAACTGCTTCGCCATGCCGAAGCTCCTCTACAGCCATGTATCTCTCCTCGCTGACCTCGATACTTGTATCCGAGCGGCAGGCGAGGAGATATGTAAGTTCAGGTTTGACGACAGTGGAATGCTATGTTATAAAGGCAGTCAAACAATATAGTTGTCACTTTCATGAAGTACTATATACTTAGTTATTTGTTTGTATTTGTATCTAGTCTGTGAGCCATAGCTACGTGTATTTATTTCTAAGACCATACTCTCACTCCTGAAGTGAAATGACAAACATAGTTTCTCAATGGCTCTCACAACATTTCCTGTAATTCTTTTTATTTTTTATAAATTAGTTGAATATATAGTGTATATGACCTTACAAAGTCATCAGAGCATTGCTGTGTTATCTTAACCGATTTATAGAATGTATAATGTTTTGGAATTATACAAATATACTCAATATTTATTGATAATATAATGGGAGATTCTTGTAGTATCATATTTCAAAATTTCAATTGACTAAAGAGGTTAATATAAAGCAAAACATGCTTGTTTTTACATCTACAATTTCAGCTCATTAGAAGCGTACTATGTATATTTAGAAGCCTTTTCTAAGATGTATCGTTTCCGTAGAACTAGCAAAAAAATTTAAAAAATAGTTTTACAAATACTATAGATTATTGAAAACATATTACAAGCATATTACATTTCTGATAAGGAATATATTGATATATATATATATATATATATATATATATATATATATATATATCCAAGCATATTCACTTCACTTTTACTGGGATCACGCCACCACGCTGTTTACTGTTTAATATAGACACTGAAATCTTACAACGAATGAACTGCCATCTTCAATATTCTGCGTAACTCACTCTAAAGAAATTGCAGGAACTGTAAACATGTTATTCGTACATAATTCCTCCAAACCTGTAAAAGAAGTTCTTTAAACATTGTTGATCATAATATTATTCATCGATTTATAGCCTGCAGCAATTTTCTAAAATAGCCGAGAGAGTGAACATAAAGAGAACGCTTTCTAATGATATACGCCGGAATAAAATAATCGTAACGCCATTAACAATTGCTGTTTGATTCATATTTTGTCGAAATAACTCGGGTGATATTCCTGTTGTTTTCTCATATTCATTATTGAATTAAATAAGAATATGTTCTCTTACTTTTTTCTAAAATATAACGTACAAAGAGAAATAAAAAATATATCCCAACACAAACATTCACAAGCTCTCACGAATACAAATGATGAGTAAATAATAGTACAAATGAAGTGGTTGCGTAATATGAGAGTTGTACGTCTTTATAGGGTGGGGCGTAAGAGTCTTTAAATAAATAATGAATGAATATTACATAATTTATCTACTAAATGGCTGTTGATTAAATATATCTTATTGTTTATTTAAAGATTCACTTCTTTAAAATATTCAAATGTCAACTCTTCCAATCGCTTAAATAAACATTGATATATTTCCGTCACTTATTTTCTCCTAATGCAGTTTATATATAATATCGTCTTTTTTTAATGTATCATGGATTACGTTACTGATTACATAAGACAGTGTAACGCAGTCTTTTTTGTGTATATTGTCAATTACGATTTTATTTGATGTATCATATCTACATGCATATATACTTGCGTATAACATCAATATACACACTACACATGCTAGCAGAAAACCACCTGAAGGGTGATTTTTCTGCTAGTATCTTTAATAACCCGAAGAATCCAACACTTTCAGAAAAAAAACTGCAGAAAGGATCAAAGAAAAATCCTTTAAGCAAAACTCATAGGCTCCCATGAAGACGTAAGATGAAGGGAAAAACCTCTTGTGGACTAAACAGATACAGTCGAATCCATAGAACTTCTTTTGCTGTATATATGAACTTCTCATTTTCAAATATAATGTAATGATGTCGAATATATGTTGCAATATCCTGTAAATTTGTGAACCTACTTATAAATCTGATTCGTAATGAAAGGCATTACAGTAAAATTACGCCACAAATATCCAGTAAAAACCACAAATATAAAACGCCCAATGAAACACTCTGGCCATTGTTATTACCTGGAATTAACCGAAAATGTATGTAGCTGAATACCTGTAATGATGTGACGGGTCAACGGTCGATTCAATATTCCACACTTTTAACTTTCGTTTCTGTATGTTCCATCAATTTCTGATAGTTTAGTACAATATTGATATATTTCATTGAATATATAATAATTCAATAGCCATTGACTGGACAATAAAACCTCACAAATTTATAGTTCAATATTTGACTGTATTACAGAGAGTGGTTGATGCTATGAGTGACAGCGCAAGAAATAGATTGCTTTCTCGTATCAGTTGCGTTCATTTCCGCCCAGAATTCAAATCTTCCTGAGATCATAACAAATTAAGTATGACGGCAATCATAATTATTAATACCACCCTGAAAATTGCGCCTTGGCAGGTTTCGAAAGAAATATTGTTTTGCAATAGTGAATGGTATTTACATTCCCTCTCCCCACACACGAACAAACACACACATACATTCATATATATATATATATATATATATATATATATACGGATTAACAAATAATAGTTAAATGCAGTCCACTTAGGTGAAGTCCAGTTATGGTATTCCAGGTAGTGGATGTATGTATATTTTTGTACGAGTGTATATTGATGTGTATGTATGTGTCTATGTACACATATATGTGTATATATTTATATATATATATATGTGTGTGTGTGTGTGTGTGTGTGTGTGTGTGTGTGTGTGTGTGTGTGTGTGCGTAGATATATGCGTATATTAATTCGTTAACCTCTGTATTAACTCTACAACTATTGAGCTTTGACAGTGGTCCCACTCATGTATACTGTTGAAGATGAAGAGAAAGACTGTAAAAACTAGCTTATCTTTATAATTTAAAATTGATACACACTACGATACTTTTTGCCTTATGACAGCTGATTTTCACGCCGTAACATTAGATACATTATATACCCCCCACCTAAGTAATGTCAGGGTCTCCTTAAATAGTTTATTGATAGCATTGTTGTAATAATTGTTGTTGTTATTGTTCTAATTGAATGCAATAACTACTCCATATTTTCTTTTCTTTTCTTGCCTGTGTATTTTCTTCATTCTCGCATGCTCCGAAGATCTGACTGGTTATTTCTGTATTGGCGATCGAGTAACGCAAAATTAAGCGGATAGCGATCTCTAGACAGACCAGTTCAGTGAAACAAATGTAAGCTATGTGATTAAAAACTTTTTTGTATAGCAAACCATGTAAACCTTCTTTCCTGATTTATATATATATATATATATATATATATATATATATATATATATATATATATATATATATATACATACATTCATATATATATATATATATATATATATATATATATATATATATATATATATATGAAATACGAAGTAGTTGCAGATGTTAAAGTCCTTTATTGATGAGGTTGTGTTACACATTTCAATGACGACAGTGGCCACGTGATTCCACTCAACCAGTAAAACTCCGAACTAAAGCGACAAGGAAACGGACAAAGATGATGTTTTTGAAGCCTTCACCAGTTAGACACACACACACACTCACATACATATTATATATATATATATGTGTGTGTGTGTGTGTGTGTGTGTGTGTGTGTGTGTGTGTGTGTGTGTGTGTGTGTGTGTGTGTGTGTGTGTGTGTAAGGAAATGATTTGAAAATGCAACTGGAGTCTTTTAAGAATATTTATTTACTTAACCGGTTTCACAGTTCTATGAATATCAAAAGTAAAATTGAGATCAAGTGTTTCTGTTTCTGTTGTGGTGTGTCTCGCATCTTGTTGCAGTTCGAAAATTCTTTCTATTTTATACAAAAATTGGCTCACATTGCTGTTTGTTTAAAATGCTATTTTGTTGTTTGGTGGCAGTCAAGTGAATAGGTACAGAAAATGTGACTCAAAATTGTTATTTGTGATTTTATTGGTTGGTGACAGTCACGTGATCAGGCAGAGTAATTTTTGTACGAAAAATGGATGGTCAGAATATAAAAGAAGAAAAGAAAACTTGGAGTGATATGGTTCAGTGAGTATGGTTAATCGCGAAGTCTAATTTTAAGAGGTGTCTGGCTTAAGTTGCTATTTATTTTAATGCAATTTTATTGGTTGATGGCAGTCACGTGACTAGGCGTAGTAATTCGTGCGCCAAAATGGTTGGTCAGAAAATGAGAGAAAACAAGAAGATTTGGAGTGTTCTGGTTCAGTGAATACAGCTGATATCAGAGTGCTAAGGAATGTCAGATTTTATGAGGTGTCAAATTTCAGAATTCAGACTGCAATACACTCGTAAATAATTGAATGTACAAGGAATTGGTTTATATGTCTGTATCACATGATGATGACGATAGTGATGGCGGTAGCGATAGTGATGGCAGGGTGGTAATATTTGTGTGTTTGTATGCGTGTATGTGTCTGTTGTGGGTACTGAATTGTAATTGTGTGTATATGTGGGAGTAGTTGCTGGAAAACAAAAATGTGTGTGTGTGTGTGTGTGTGTGTGTGTGTGTGTGTGTGTGTGTGTGTGTGTGTGTGTGTGTGTGTGTGTGTGTGTGTGTGTGTGTGTGTGTGTGTGTGTGCGCGTGTATGTGTGTGTGTGTGTGTGTGTGCGTGCGCGCGTGTGTGTGTGTGTGCGTGTGCGTGTGTGTGTGTGTATGTGTGTGTGTGTAGCAATGGCGGTTTATCGCTAAAAATAATTGTTTCTATTTTAGGCCAGTAATTTGATGGGGAGGGGAAAGTCGATTAAATCGACCTCAGTACATTACTGGTACTTTATTTTATCGACCCGTAAGGAGAAAACGCAAAGTTAACCTCGGCAAACCCAATATGAACAGCAATAAAATTGATTCCATTGGTAAAATAGAGAAGGATGTTATTGTGTGTGTGGAGTTATGCAGCCAAGCACTCCATGAGGAATCTCAAATTAATAACATTCGTTAGACGGCATGACAAACTGAAAACTGTGGCAGGTAAGCCTTGCTACGACACTGAAGCAACAAGAAAACCAACAGGTTAATAAAACAAACCTGGATCATCTCGGAGGCAGATCGTCGTTTCTCCGATAGGTTTCTATTAAACCAAAATCAACAATCCTACTTGCGCAAGTGTGCAAGTTTTTGATGTTTGAAAACCGAACTGAGGATTCATGTTATCAACAAGTTTCCGTTCTACGCCTTGACCCGGTGTAGTAAGAAGTAGTAAGCCACTGATTTTCCCAACAAGGGAATTAACCCCGGGTTTTAGGCGGGCAAATTCAAAATGTGAACAAGGGAAGTGTGTTCCCGGCACCATATATATATATATATATATATATCTTGCGAAGACGCCTCAATGGTATATTTATTTACTATTTCTTCATAGATGCTTTTTATTCTTATAGCCTTGTCTAATTGATTTTTTGTGTGGTTAATTATGCTGATTGGGAATAGAGATGATGTATATATATTATCAATTGATTCTCTGGATATGTTTTACTCTAGTATATATATATATATATTTAGGTTTGAAGGTTCACCACTGGATAGAGCTGGTCATTCCGTATGGTCAATCTTGATGTAATAATATGGAGAGTACTCAACGTAAAGCAGCTCAACCGTCTTCGTTTGTGTATTGGTGGTGCGAGTACGGAGTTAAATATTATAATAAAATAACAGGAGGCAGGACTTGTGTAAATCCTTGAAAGGTTTATTATACTATGATCATTTCAATGACCGGGTTCCGTATGAATCCGGTGAATATCATCAGGTATTCGAAATATAATAAATGAATGTAACAGATAAAATCCATGGGGCTGAAAATCATAGACCCGAGACGACCGACCATCTAGCATATTCCACTAAACCGGCTAAAGTGGAAGATGCTAGATGGTCGGTCGTCCTCGGGTCTATGATTTTCAGCCCCATGGATTTTATCTGTTACATTCATTTATTATATTTCGAATACCTGATGATATTCACCGGATTCATACGGAACCCGGTCATTGAAATGATCATAGTATAATAAACCTTTCGAGGATTTACACAAGTCCAGCTTCCTGTTATTTTATTATAATATATATATATATATATATATATATATATATATATATATATATATATATATATATATATATATATATATATATATATTTATATATATATATATATACATATATATATAAATATAATTATAAGTGTGAAGAACAGAGAGTCTCTTCATAAGCTTGAAGCGCCATGGATAATACAACGATTAAAGATTTGCACAAAGTGCAAGTGAAACTATCGACAGTCGGGACTAGAGGAATACTGGTAACATTTATCTGTTATTTCTTTTTAAACTTAGTTCCATTTAAATGATTATTTATTTAGTTAATTTCTACGAACTAAGAAAAAAAATACAATTATTTCATTTACCGAAGGTTTCGCGAAGACAGGCGAGCTCAACAGAGACGTCTGAAATAGTTCATCAGAATGAAAATTTTAATATGAATATACGATAGCTCTGTAGCGTACATAGAGAACTCTCCCTTCCTGTAACCTTTCTACGCAAAGAGTTCATATATATATATATGGGGTGGGGGGGGGGGGGTAAATTTAAAGTTCACCGGGTCGGAATTTTTCCTGTTCTATTGGAGTTACGCAACTGAAGATAAAAGACTTCCTACCAGGACATGACTCGTTTCATCGCAGGGTAAATCCAAACTATTGTTGATATACATTTTCGGCCTAGAATACTGGAGCAATGTTTTGATTAAGAAGACAATACACCAGCCTTTCCAGGAATCAAATCCCCGACTTTAAGTTCGAAGGTTCAGCAACATAACCACTAGGTTAGGATATATATAAGAATATAAGAAAATTCAACAAGTAAAAAGTACAGAAGAGAACTGGAGAGTGCAACAATGATATTTTAGTCAAAAGCTAGACATGGTTATAAATGTGTGATAAACGTTCGGATAATAGTCTCTCATTGAAATGTAGAAAGGAGAGAAGAGAAGACAGAAGATAGCAGAAGGGTGAAGAGCGGGAAAGAGAGGAGAAATATGTTGCTGTTAGTCATCTTGGAAAACCAAAATAGAATTACTGGTAGTATAATGACTTCAGATATTACTACAATATATATATATGTATGTGTGTGTGTGTGTGTGTGTGGATGTGTGTGTGTGTGGATGGGTGTGTGTGAATGTGTGTGTGTGGATGTGGATGTATATGTATGTATATATATATATATATATATATATATATATATATATGTGTGTGTGTGGATGTATATATATATATATACATATATATATATGTGTGTGTGTGTGTGTGTGTGTGTGTGTGGATCTGTATATATATATGTGTGTGTGTGTGAATATGTGTGTGTATATATATATGTGTGTGTATTGTACCAATATGTCAAGTAATTATATTGGCAGTAATTTCTAATTTCAATTTAAACTATTGTTCCATATCTTCCAGCCCCTTTCTTGCTCTTCACCCAGCCCAACTTGCCACCCACACCACCTTTGTTTAACAAATTGCATAGAAGCTCATATTTGATGGCTGTTTTCATTTACTTGGAGAATAACATCACAGTTTTAATAATTATGTTTAAAAGTATGACACCCTATCTCTAACTAACTAGCCCGGTAACATAACTATCACTAATTCAAGACGCATCTTCTTTTCTACATAATATAATTATTTCTACTTTTGGCACAAGGCCAGAAAATACACCAGTGCATTACTGGTACTTTATTTTATCGACTCCGTAAGGATGAAAGGCAAAGTTAACCTCGGCTGGATTTTCTGCATAATATAATATATTCAAATCATGCTGGTACATATGTAATTATAAAATCATATATGCCCATACACATATACACACATCACACGTACACACACACACGCGCACACACACACACGTACAAACACACACACACAAACATACATACACACATATATATGTGCATACACACCCACCAACACATATATATATATATACAAAATTAAGATAAATCAAAGTGAATTTAATCTAAATCAAAATTATGGGTGTCATGCCAGAAAGGCATGCGCCATATCACCCCTAAAATAAGCTCCAAGATTCTAATGAATAGGTCCGAGCATTTTATAACAACTAGAAATTGATTAACATATAAATAAACATATGAAACAATGAAAGGGGATAATTTTTATAAGTGTGTAAGCACACATAGCTTATAAAATTATCCCCTGTCATTGTGTCATATGTTTATTTATGTTAATCAATTTCTAGTTGTTATATATATATATATATATATATATATATATATATATATATATATATATATATATATATATATATATATATATATATATATATAACAAAGGAAGTGTGGTAAGGAACCAGGTGGACCATAACACACCAGAGTAATCGTTACTTTGGTTAGTAGAGTGGGTAATAGGAAAACAGTCAGGACCCCGACGGCAGAGCTCAAGCCGTTTCGACGGCTATTTCAGGCTAAAAATAGCCGTTGAAACGGCTTGAGCCTCGGAGGGGAACTTTCAAGTAGTAATACCACGGTCATTCTTGCCCAAAGGGGTTCTTTAGCCCATCTTGTATTTGGAGTGTGAAAGCCAGGACGATGAGAGATGAACAAATAAAGAAATCAGACGAAAGAAGATGTTATGTGTTTTACCTTAATTTATTTATGTCCCGATATTTCGAGATCAAAATCTCTTCTTCTGGGAGAATAAAAGATACTAATCCAATGTTCGGTGGAACCCACCATGTTGCCGGCAGCATGATATTTCACATTGTCGGGGCTTTCAAACGTCAAATTACGTATTTCCCTTACGTAATACTCGATCTGCCTTAGTTATTTTTTTCCCAATGTAGGATTACTGGTAGTATTTCTAATATCAACATCTTTTTTAATCCTTCGAAGGATTTCAACTCTGCTGAATACTGTCTTCTAAAAGAGCACTGGATCTTGTCATTGCTCCGACTGGAAGAATTAAATCCTCTCAACTAACATAGAGATAGAATAATTTCTCGAGTATATTCCGCATTCAATTTGGCATCAAACGTGAAAGGAATTGATTTTCTTCGGGCATTATATATTTGGAGGGTGGTGGATTGGTAGTATCGGTATAGGGTCGGACCACGTGCTTTCCAGCATAGTTACGTCCCTTTGCAGTCTGAGTTCAAATCCCGTCGAGGTTAACTTTGCCTTTCATCCTTACGAGGTCGATAAAATAAAGTAACAGTAATGTACTGGGTAACTACTGGCCTCGTGCCAAAAGTAGAAACAATTATTACTTATATTTGGGTAAAACGGACTGGACGGTAGATTGTTAACTGTCAATGTGAAAGATTCATCCCAGTGTAAACGATAGGTAAGATAGGAAAGCAAGAATATCTACAGTTCTAGGCGCAGAACCACTCATTGTTACCCCATGTTGATACTACAAGAGGTAATTCGATAAGCATCGCCTTTAGACATTTAATCGGGGGGAGGGATAAGCGTATAATGTTGTTCTTATATACACATGTAGTACTTAGATGTCAATATTCAATTATTGATCAGTGCTTCATTTAATCTGGAAAGATTTTCATTTGATATTAGATAAGATCTGGGCTGTATGATTTAGCTGTATACATGCCGGCCAACGAGCAAACATCATAACACCATTGTTCATATCTGCTAAATACTATATGGATTCGACATTCAAATATTGTAATTTGAAGGAGAGTTCTGCAGATAATGACTTAAATTATACAAATTTTAAATACCAAGTACATTTTACATGCACGCATATTCAATACTAGATTCTCGGAAACAAATATTGTATTACTAATTCATCTGTCGTTATCAAATTAGATGTTGATCAATACATTCAAATGGAATAGGAAATCATTTCTGAGAGCCGCTTCTATTTACCATATGGTATACAGGGAGATGTATTAACCATATAAAGTCCCTATTGGTATGCGAATGTTGTTTTTTTTATTCTAAGCATAAAATCATATTTCTACAGAGAATAAATTGAGATTGTCCATAATATGATTTATATGAGTTACCTATAGAACCACAAAAATCTATTCGGATTAAAAATCATAGCCGCGTCTACTACTTTTCCGAGAAAACTCTTCAGATGACGATGTTATAAATAGCCGAAATTATTCTTGAAAAGCAACTTTTCAAATTTCAATTCTTTACAAGTTTGCCAGCAACTTCTCCGCCTTGAAATAAGCTGTGTTTCGTTTTCGTTGTTGAATGTTTTCGCAAACATTTTTATTTTTGTTTTATAACATTAAATCTTAGTGGATTTAGTGTCTATAAAAGCAAACAGAAAAAAAAGAAAGAGAGAGAGAGGGAGGAGAGAGGATGAAAGAGAGAGAGTGGAGAGAGGAGAGAGAGAAGAGAGAGAGGAGAGAGAGAGACAAGACTTCGTTAAACTTATCCAATTTGATATAGATGACCACTATTCATCCATATCACCTATCCTTCTTAATAAGGCCCTTATTTTCGCTATGGACAATACAAATTTGACTAGAGACGAAGAAGACATAGGTTTGGCAGCCATACACTCAGTAATATTATTCAATAATGAGTACTGGACATGCAAAGCTAGATTTTGATATAACCATGGGCTCGAACATTTCAGCACAGGTTACAGACCTTGTTGGTATCTATCTTATGCACACCCTGCACCAAGAATTTGTTGACCTTCCAGGTGGATTAGTCACTGAGGGAGTCACACATTTTGTGACCTCCTCAGTGACTAGGCTTTTGGTTTTTTTCACAGAACGTGTGACGAAAGAACTTTGACAATATATAAACAACCTACCGGTTATCGAAACAACCAGCCAGCCGGAAATGTATGGTAAATTGAAGTGAAAACCAACAGGTGCATGTGCTTTTATTGGCAACATGACCCTCCCAAAATAACAATATCCGTTTCAACACACGTTTTCAGACAAGAAATCTCACAAAACAAATTAAAAAGAGAATTATATATATATATATATATATATACATATATATACGCAGACACACAATTCGTTTATATATATATATATTTCGTTTCTGAATTTGTTTAGCAAAATTCTTTATCTGAAAACGTGTGTTGAAACCGCTATTGTTATACTTTGGGAGGGTCATGTTGCCAATAAGAAACACACGCACCTCACGCTTTCACTCCAATTTATTATAAATTAAATTTATAAATTTAAGAAATTTATAAAATTCCGATGGTTGGCTGGTTCCACAACCGGACGGTTGTTCATATATTGTCAAAGTTCTTTCGTCACACATTATGTCACCTCTTCAGTGACTGGGGATTATTTTCTTTGTTTTGTGCCTCTCCTTTGTTCTGTCCTACGCCAACTTGTTTTTGTGTGTGTTGTGTGCTTAGTTTGCGCATGTGTTACATCCGGGTGTCTGTGTGTGTTTTTATTTATTTATTTATTTTTTATTTACATGTTACTGGTTGGTTGTTTGTTCTATGTGTGTGTGTTTTCATTTTGTCCTTAATTGTAAGTTGTGATGTTGCTATTCCATTCATGTATTTTATTTAATTTTGGTTGGAGTTCATTTATGTTTATTGCCTCTGTGATTTGTCTAAACATTGCGTCTTTTCTGTGTGTAGATTTTATTTTTATTTCTATGTTCTCTAATTTGCCCTTATGTTCTATTTTAGCATTTTGGTGGAGTACTGATGATTCTTTTCTATCTTAAAGCCTTCGCCAGTGTTCATTTAATCGTTCTCCTATACTACGAGCTGTCTCACCTATGTACATTATATTCTTATCTTTACATTGTCCCTCAGTACACCCTATGCTATATACTATGTTTATAGTTTTGCAGTTAATATATATATTTGCAGTATACAAATATATTACACAAAGAGAAGTGTGTTACACCGTGAGAGGTGTGTAAAGAATTATTACAAGTGAGTTTTACCGTTACTGTATAGAGAACAATATCCACAGGTTTAGCAATTAAATAGAAGAAAACTAAGACAGAATCAAATCTATGAATTATAGTTTTAAATTACCAACCTTATAACTATAAGTTTGCTGATACGAATCTCGTTAGTTTCACGACCGACATGTGCAGTATAACAGCCCACAGGATCCTCAGTCAGCAAATGTGGATACTGTTCGCGACACATCTAACCTCGTGGATAGAGAGAAAGCTTTGAGCTAATATTATTATTATTACTGTGAACTGCGGAATACTCTTAATTCCGATCTTTGTATACTTATTTGCAGTATATATATATATATATATATATATATATATATATATATATATATATGATTTATTTATTTTGGTCATTTTGGAAACCTCAACAATGCAGATGGGTAAATCTCCGGGTAACAGAATCCGGTGGTGAAGAGAGAGATGTAAGGGAATATAGAATGAGATGTATAGTGTGTAGAGGAACGTAGGAAAGAGCGTAAAAATAAAAATAATAACACGAGATAGAGTTACCTTGGGAGAGGTTTAATTGTCCCTATATTTCTGATTCGCATGCATCAAATGGGGGGGTTTTCAGGGGGGGGGCAGTTACCTGTCGGAGAGGAACGGTACGTGGCCTCTGCTGTATGCTGTTTGTGACTATATATATATTAGAAATTGAGGGTTTTTTTTACAAAATTGAAAGTAACCGAGGTGTCCTACACTAGTGAAAGTATAAAGAAAAATAGATGAAATCGAAAATGCAACTGGAGTCTTATTTAAATAATATATATATATATATATATAAGACTCAAGTTGCATTTTCGATTTCATCTTTTTTTCTTTATATATATATATATAATTCGTTTATATTTCATGATTTCACTAAATTTACAGGCATTCATTTTCAAGTACATTCAGAAGAGAAAGTAGGATCGCTAAGTTACATGCACCACTCTATTGTGGGTAATGCCTAGGGCATGCCGTCAACCATTTCGTAATTATTTCTGACAGATTTATACATCGACTCAACGCATGAATTACCATCTCTTGAACGATGTGTGACAAAGATGCAGCTAGTATTAATTAATCTAAGCAAGACAAGGACTTATGTAGGCGAGTTTAGCTTGTTGAAAAAAAAATAACTTATGAGAAAATATAGAACATAACAGAATTGAAATTTAAATAATCCAGTGCGTTGCTTAACACGTACAAAATCTTGTTCCGCGTTGTTTTTTTTAATATATATGAACGATTATTGTTATTTTTTCTTTGGAATACCAAACTCGTTGTCAATTAGATTTATCCCAGTCTACCAAACGGAGGAAAAGCACAACGTTTACTTAGTTATTTCTATTGATAATAAATAACATAAATAATATTTAATTCATATTCTGTCTAGAAATGTATTTCACCCAATCTAACGCTATACATTGCATAGGCAATGTTATTTCAGTTCAGCTCTCCAAAAGGTGTCTGTTAAACGTTCGAAAGATCACAAGACTTAATATACAATCACTTAATATACAATGACCTCATGTAAAAAAGCCCCGGGTGCCAGTAAGTCAAAGGAGAATCATCTGTATTTGATGTATTATTGCGACGCCGATGTTGAGATGCTGAGTGTAGAAAGAAATACAACCTCACCAGGCGACACCACCATGAACAAGTGGAAGTAAGGTCGGCACTGCTTGGGGTGCGGCTGTTTCCACCACCTTTCTTGTTTTGGTCTGACGCTTCCAGTGTCTTCACAGCGTGGAGATGCAGCAACTGTCTCTTCCCCGTCTGCACAGCTGTGGGGGTCCACTATACGATCAGCGAGCTTGACTGGTGCTCAAGCCTCACAGGTCAAGATCGCTTGGCTGAGGCGACTCTGGGAGATTCCGCGCAAGATCCCGAAAGCAGCTATGGTGCCGGTGCTCAACGCCCTCGATTCCTCAATTGAGAGGGCCCTGGACTCTAATCGAGCCAGCGACTGGGAGCTTCTCTTCCATTTCGCCCCACTGGGCCTTGACCCCCACCACCACCACCACCACCACCGCCGCCGCCTCCAACTCTGGCGCTGACGAAGGCGGCCTGTCGACAATAGCTTTTGTCAAGGCAAAATGTTTCGTCCTTTGGGTCAACGCCCATCCCAAATGTGCCCCAGGGCGCCAAACCATCTGCTCTCGGGTTGTCATCTATACACCAGCCCTGAGACCAACACAAAGTATTTACGCAACTGCGTAGACGTTAAAATAATCGTCCTCTTTCCAGGCCATGTTGCTCTCAAGGAGGTCATAAACCATGTGCAGGCTCCCCCCCCCCCCAATTCGACCCGGCGGGGGTTGGATCGAGGGGACGACAAATGGCCAGTCAGCCTAACCATCTTTCCATTCAGCGGTGTTAAACCCCTCATCTGGTATGCCCCATGCAGCGACACATTCTCCAGGCTAAACCTGGTGCTGTCTTTGACTAACCCAGGATTTGCTGCACTTCAGGCCGAGGAAGGCAAACTGTACAAAAATCGTTCGCTCTCCGACAGGTTTGCAGTCGAGTCTGTAGCAGTGGATACTTTTAGTGTCCTTCGCCTACTCTCTACAATTGGCACAAAATTGGCTAACCGCGAGTAGAACGGCACTACCAGCGCGTCTCCCTCATCATCCTCCGGGGAAACCTTTTCTCTCTTATTTTCGCCGGGTCCGGCCAGAGCATCAAAGAAGTACGTGAAGTTGCTGCTTATTGTTATAACTTATTATTAACCTACAACATTGTAGGTTAATAATTGTTTCTACTATTGGCACAAGGCCAGCAATTCCCCAGTAAAGTACCAGTAATGTACTGGGTAATTGCTGGTCTTGTGCCAATAGTCGAAACAATTATTAACCTACAATTTTGTATCTGAAGTCTGGTTTATTCTCGTTTACATATAAGCGTTTAATCTTATGATTATATTCAATTACTTATGCCGTTCGTTCAGCTTAACTATTCCTTTATTGTAAAGTGAATATGTCCATATAAACCGATGTCAATAATTCAGACGCAATGCGGTGCTGCTTGCTATATCCTTTGCAGTCCTACTCTGAAGTCAACCTAATTATATTGCCTACAAACATTATCAATGGACAAATGAAAGAACACGAAATTTTAGCCTCATCAAAATTTATGGCTAATCCAAATAAAGCTTGACATTTATGATCCTCAGTCTGCCGATTTTGCGGGCTCTGTTTAAAGTTGAATGTAAAGGCAAAACACAATTAACAGTATATATTTAATATTATTTCTACCGAATCTTTGTATTTCTATACTACATTCATTTTTTAAGAAATGTTGCATGTTACTTCTCCATCGGAATTCAAAGATAAAAGAATATTTTCTTTCTATAGGTAACGTTATCTGAAAGTTTATTTTCTTATTCATATTAATGTACGAATATTGGACGCATTTTTATTAGCTATAGGTAATTCAATGAATGAAAGTGATATGTCTCTCAGGGCCTTATATGCAAGTATTTACTAAGCAGTTCTTCCGTAAATAAACATTTAAGCTAAGTGGGCATTCTACTTGCTTGGATGTTGTTTATAAAAGAATACATCTCTGATATATCATGTATTATATTTGATGCTGCAATAGCACATTCTGCAAACATTAATTTGCAATGTCGATTGAAGAAATTTCTTAATATCTCTAGAAATGATCTATCAAGTAGAGATGCAAAATAACTTCAGAGCGACTTGCATTCAGATACTGTATGTGTTCAATTTAGTAATACATTTCTTGGGTACCTCCGTTTAGGAAACTGATGAGAAATTGATTTTAAATTCAGTAGACAATTTTCAACATAGTAGGAAGAGTAATATCACTTCAAAAACGGAGAATCAGCAGGACTTGATGACATTCCAAACACTGAAGCCTGAGTTGACGGAGATAAGCCAAACATTTGGAGCAAAGGTAGTGTAAAATCATTTCAAGAAAAGGTGATATTAGTGATGTCAAAAATTACCGTGTAATTAATCTCACAGTAATATCATCTAACAATTTCAATAAAATGCTATTCCATAGAATTAAACCACTTTTAGAACAAATAATTTTTAAGAACCAAAATTGATTTTCTTCAAATAGGTCAACGCTAAAACAAATCCTAACCCTTACAAGACCCATGGAAGGAGTACATTCAAACACCTACTATCTGTTATCACATTCATTGATCTTGGCAAAGCTTTTGATTCCATTCATCGTGGAAAACTCCAACAAATAATGGAAGCGCAAGGAATTCCACGTCAAATCGTGGCATCGTTACAGCATAGCATACTATCCCTGATGGAGCAGCAGATTCCCCAAACTGAAAGCTGGTGTTCTTCAAGGAATCAAGCTATATATGATGCTTATCGCACTCGATGCAAACTACATCCTCGACGCGGCCCTAGACACCGAAAAAACCCAATAACTGATGTTGATTGTACAGAGATCAGGAAGAGGCATTACACCTATTACTTCTATGGGAGCCCACACGCCGGAGAACAAGATGTTGGCCTCATGTTGCATTTCTGGAGCAGATTTGTAAAGACACGAATCTAAGAGAAAATGAACTGACGGCAGCCATGTTGGACAAGTGAAGGAGTGTAATTATCGTTGTCCGAGAAAAGCCGACATAGTAATGATGCGGTGTCACAATACTCGGCAAGAAATAACATTACTGTAATTGAATCAAAATGAGCAAAGCTTACATTTTCCCTACTCTTCTCAGATATTGCTTTCTGATTGTTACTATGTTTTAAATTTGAGAAATATTTAATTTTGGGAGAATTTACTGACGCAAGAGAAGTTAGATACAATTGGAAACTTCATTAGATCTCTTCTAACGTTCTTCTTAAATATCTCTACTTTAAGAAATTACAAAAATGTTGTTTTATTATTTGCCATATGATATTTTCATCAGCAGTGTTCAAAGCTATTAAAGCAATATGCAAAACTTCGACTCCATAAACATTCTATATCGCTTTCGCTATTGACATACAGTTAAGCAAATTTCTTTAAGCAGGCAAACATTACACAATTTTAATTTATTAATATATTAAACACATGAATATTTAAACTCCATGATTTAAAGATCAAATTTGACAATTACATGCTTAGAAATCAAATGAAAATAAATATGTTTTAAGAAAGAGTTAAAAGTTTAAAAGACATTTCACAGGAAGTAATACGACGTGATAAAACAGAATTAATAACTTTTGTGGTGATGATTATTCAAATATATATGTCATTCTACACATAAAAAAATAACATATGTCTTCATAAATATCTCAGTCGTCTCAAATATAGAGATGAAGTAAAGTAAGGGAAACCGTGTTTCGTTTGTTGTAAAAATTAACATGGAGAAAGTTAAAAACCACCTAGCTAATACTAACCCAAACGTTTTGAATGATTACCCATTGATCATTATTGTTTCTAATTTAGGCACAAGGCCAGCAATTTTAAGGGGAGGAGAAAGTCAATTAAATCGACCCACTGCATTACTGGTGCTTTATTTTATCGACCCATTGATCAGATATGACTGATCAGCCAACAGTCTGCTAATATGCAAATCAGGCCGATCAGTCACTGTATATTTTAGAAATATTCACTAGCTCAGACAGTTGGCAGGTGAACAGTGAAGTGAACAAAGGCGCTCACAGACCTCGACCAATCGGGCAATGTGATCGGTGGAAACTCCACCTTGGCGTTCTATAGAGGATTAGTGGAGGGGAAGTGCGACGGCGTACTTGGGGAAACTCTAGGCGTCGACGAAAATCAACTAGCCAATCTCTTCGGAAGAACTTTCGGGTCGGGGCCTATGGACAATTTCCAGAAATCCATGGCCTGGCAGTGCTACCGAGGAGTTTTGCCAGCTCGGGATAAACTCTACAGGCATGGAGGTGCCGTCAGCCGGGCATGTCCGAGATGCGCACAGCGACGAAACCGTCCTGCACGCACTCGTCCAGTGTCCGAGCATTGCTGACTTGTGGGTTTATGTCGAACACCTGCTGTCGCGTGTAGGACGGATCCAGCTATCAGCTGAGTCCATCGTGAGGATTGCCCCGCCCTCTTCCTTTAGCCGGGAAGAGCAGGCAGTTTTTCTCTGTCTGATGGCCATGGCGAAAGAGATAGTATGGTGGACACGTTTGAAAGAGCTGAAGACGAGCACTTACCTCTTCGCTGATGTCCTGATTAACTTTTTCAAATTTCATTTGAAAAGGAAAATCAGGGTAGAGAGGGAAGTGCTCTCTTCCCAGCATTTTGTTGAAAGATGGGTGAGAGAGGCAAGAATGGCCTGAGTGAATGGGCCTACTCTGAGTATGTGTCTGTAAATTAAAGGTGGAAAACTGGGAGAGGGCACTTGCCCTGGTGGTCAGGGTCACTGTGGCTTTTTAATGGACTTTCTCCACGAATGACCCTCGGAAGTCTCCCCCCTATTGGGGAATTTTTCATTGTTCTATTATTACATCGTCTGTTTTTTGTTTTTTTTTACACGCAGAAATGCCCTTTTGTACCGTCCTGTATTGTCTTGTACTGTCTTTAATGTCTACTTTGTGTAAACCCTTGTGGTTAATAAAGAAAGCATTATTATTATTATTATTATTATTATTATTATACCAGTAATACACTGGGATAATTGCTGGCCTTGTGCCAAAAGTAGAACAATTATTATTATTATTATTATTATTATTATTATTATTACAGCTGCATTTATCTTGCTTTATGTTCATACGAGTTATCACCAAGTCACAACCAGTGACCTCAAGAGACAACAAGGTCCGCCATGTTCAAGAAAGAACATACATACTAACACATGCATCTTTAGGTGTTTAGACTTGTGATGTACTTATATTGACAGAATCTTCCTTAGTATATGGGCAGTTCCCATTAGTACTATCTTTTGTATTTCTCCTATACGCGGGTTTCCTGGGATTTGCGATAAGTAATCATTAGACCCCTTAGGTATCATTCCTAGTGCGCCTACAACCACTGGTATTGTTTTAGTTCTCAATTTCCACATTTTTCCAATTTCTATCTCCAGGTCCTTATACAGCTCAATTTTTCAAATGTTTTTATAGATACATTCTTGTCTATTGGAACAGACATATCAATTAGCAGGCATACCCTTTTTTTAAAGTCCTTCAATATTATATCAGGTCTATTTGCATCTATTTTTCGGTCTGTTTAGATGCTAAAGTTCCACAAGATTGCGATGTGATCTTTTTCAAGTATGGGAGGTGGTTGATGCTCCCAAATTCTTTTGATGGGGCAGGTCAAAATGCTTACACATTATCCAATGTATCTATTGTGCAGCTCTGTCATGCCTGTTTAGGTATTCGGTTGGAGCTATAGGACTGCACATTGAAATTATATGGTCAATGGTCTCTGGTTGTTTTTTGACATACACGGCATAATGGGCTGCATCCATTTTTTATTATGTTGCATATTATCTACATATCTAAGGGAATCATGTGATTCCCTTAGATATGTAGATAATCCAATTGTTGCAGTTTTCAACGCAATGTCTAACTGGATTAACCCACGTCCTCCTTCTTTCCTAGGGAGATATATTCTATCTGTATCTGCCTTAGGTTGATGCATTCTGTGCATGGTTAAGAATTTTCGAATTTTTGTATCGAGCCTACGGATCTCTGAGCTTGACCAGTTGATGACATTGTAACTGTAGGTTACTACTGGTATGGCAAGCGTGTTTATGGCATCGATCCTATTCCTTGCATTCAATTCCGTTCTTAAGATTGCTCTTACTCTGCGGTAACATTCCTTCCTTATCCTTTCCCTCATTCTCGAGTGCTTGATTCCGTCTCCTTCACAAACACCTAGATATTTGTAAGTTTCCTCTTGATCAAGTTCTCTTATCACATTCCCCCGATCAAGATTAATGTCTGAACTCTTCAGCAGCTTTCCTCTGGTGAACGTTGCTTTGGCACATTTATCTAGTCCAAACTCCATTTTAATATCATCACTGAACTGCTCCACAGTGGATAATAGCCCTTGCAATTGTTCATCATTTTTTGCAAATAGTTTCAGGTCATCCATGTAGAACAAGTGATTAATGGTTTTGTCATAGACTTTATATCCATGCTTTGTTTCATTGAGCATTTTACTTAATGGTATAAGTGCGATGCAGAATAAAAGCGGTGATAAAGAGTCACCCTGAAAAATTCCACAATTAATATTAACTTCTCCAGCTTCCAGTGATTTTGTTTCACTATTCAAAAGGAGTGTCGTTTTCCATGTCTTCATACTGAATGACCAAAACCTCCTGACAACGGGAGATATTTTGAAAATCTCTAAACATTTTTCAATCCAACTGTGTGGCAAACTATCGAATGCTTTTTTATAATCTATCCAAGCAATTGATAGATTTTTGTGTCTATTATGACAATCTTCCAGTATCATTTTGTTAACCAAAAGCTGATCCTTACAGCCATATGAGCCTCATTTACACCATTTCTGCTCAATGGGAAATAGGTCATTTGTTATCAGGTGGTCATATGTATATTCAGTTAGGACTGATGTTAAAATTTTATGCATTGTAGTCAAGCAAGTTATCGGTCTGTAATTTTTGGGATTGTTTGTCTCATCATTCTTCGGAAGCAGGAGTGTAATGCCGTTAACTAGCCATGATGGTATCTTTTCTGGCTCCTTAACTATTTCATTGTAAAGTTGGGCTAACAGCTCATGAGACTCTGTGAAGGCATTTATCCAAAAATTTTATATTTTGTCTTTTCCTGGGGATTTCCATTTGCTGGATTTTCTTAGAGCCAAACGCAACTGTTCAACTGTTATATTTTCCCATATTTTTTCCTCAAGGTGAGCTGTATCTTTCATTTGTCTGTCTATCCATGGGGCATGTATATTATGAATTTTTTTCTTCGGCCCAGATCTTTTCCCAGAATTCTTGCACTTTATTATTATTATTATTATTATTATTATTATTATTATTATTATTGTTATTACTCCTTGAGTCTCAGTCATTGATGTTAGTTAACTGGAAAGTTTGTTGGAATGAATATCAAGCCACTACCTGCAGCCTCAGATATTCAGGACGTATTGGAGGGTTTTGCTGTTCCCAGCAAGCATGCCTTTTGAAGCATTCCAAAAAGCGTGAAGGGGCCGATTTTCTTTAACCATCCCTGGAAACTTTTGGAGATAGTCCCCAGTGCGCCTATGACAATCGGGATCACTTTGACTTCATGGCAGTTCCAAATCCTTTTTACCTCCCACTTTAAGTCCTGGTATCGGTTAATTTTCTCCCTCTCCTTCTCTTGCACTCTCGTGTCGAATGGGCAGGCCACATCCACAATCAGGCACGATCTTTTTTCTTTGTCCACAACCACCAGGTCAGGTCTATTGTGCTCCAGTTTCTTGTCCGTCTGTATCCTAAAATCCCACAGCACCTTCACCTGATCGTTCTCTATCACCGCCTCTGGCTTATGCTCATACCATTTCTCAGAATGTGGTAAATTGTTTACTTTGCACAGGTGCCAGTGGATCACCCTGCCCATCATATCATGTCTCCAGCCCTTATATTGGGTCTGGGCTAGGTGTTTACACTCGGATACAATGTGAGCCACAGTCTCCTCTCTCTCTCCACAGATCCTGCACAGTGGGCTGGCCTCCTCCGTGTAAATAGGGTGTTTCAACCACTTCGTTTTGAGGGCCTGCTCTTGCGCAACGATTAGCATTCCTTCTGTAGCCTTTTTAAGGTCTCCTCTTTTCAACCAGTTCCATGTCTGTGGATCTCTAAATTCAGTTTTCTCAAAGAAGGTACTATGAAGGGATTTTTCCTGAAGGCTTCTCTTTCTCCTTGATGTTATTTCCTCCTTGGAATTGGTGGATTGGCAGCATCGGTAGAGGGTCGGACGCCATGCTTTCCAGCATAGTTACGTTCCTTTACGATCTGAGTTCAAATCCCGCCGAGGTTGACTTTGCCTTTCATCCTTACGGGGTCGATAAAATAAAGTACCAGTAATGCACTGGGTAATTGCTGGCCTTGTGCCTAAAGTAGAAACAGTTATTTCCTCCTTGGACATCCCCTGGCCTATTGTCCCCTCCTTCAGTACAGTTCTGAGCATTGGCTCCTTACTATCAGTCACGTATTTGTGTAGGTTGTTTTTCTCCATCTGAACACAGTCCTCTATACTGATAAGACCTCTTCCACCCTCAGATCTCCTTAAGTAGAGTCTATCGACATCACTCCTCTTGTGGAACATGTTGTAGATAGTCAATAGCTTCCTAGTCTTCCTATCCATTTCTTTTTGTTCAGCAACATTCCATCTCAGAATTCCCACACTGTACCTAATAATAGATACAGCTCGGGAATTTACTGCGCTTATGGCATTTCTGCTGTTCAGATGTGACTTCAATACGCTCCTTACTCTCCGAATGTATTCAGTTCTTAACAAGTCCTTCATTTTTTTGTTCTTTATGCCATCAGCCTCCAGAACGCCCAAATACGTGTATCCTTCCTCAGAGTCAATTTCCTTTATCATCTCACCTGTTGGTATCTGGATTCCGTTACTTCTGCTCAACCTACCCCTCCTCATCACAATGACTCCACACTTACTAATACCAAATTGCATACATATATCACTGCTGAAAATACGGACAGTGTCAACAAGCACATCCAACTCCTTCTCATTCTTCCCGAAGAGCTTAAGATCGTCCATGAAGAGGAGGTGATTGATGGTAAGCCCTCCCTTTCCCAACCTGTATCCTGCTCTCACTTTTCGCAGTACACTGGTCAGGGGCATCAGGGCAAGGACAAACAACATAGGGGACAGGCTATCTCCCTGGAAGATACCTCTCTTGATCTTCACGCTTCCCAAGGATTCTCCAGTTGATGTCAACTCTGTTTCCTAGGACCTCATACTTTTGCCCAACAACTGTCTGATGTTATCTGCCACCTTGAAGATCTCCAGGCTTTTGGTGATCCAAGAATGAGGCACCATGTCAAATGCCTTTCTGTAGTCTATCCATCCCATGGCAAGATCAGTGTGTCTCCTCCTGCAATTCCCCATTACCATCTTATCAATAAGTAACTGGTCCTTTGTACCACGTGACTTCTTTCGGCATCCTTTCTGTTCGTCCGGTAACAAATTGTTTGTGTGGAGGTGATGGTAGATTTCCTCAGACACAATGCTCGTCAACAGTTTCCACATTACGGACAGACATGTGATAGGTCTATAGTTGGTAACATTATTACCCTTGATTCGGTCTTTCATTATCAGAACTGTGGTACCTTTTGTCAACCACTCTGGTACCTCACCTGACATCAAGCAGTCATTGAACATGGTTGTCAGTTTCGGGTGGAGGGATGTTATATTTTTAATCCAATACCCCTGCACACCATCTGGGCCTGGTGATTTCCATTATTATTATTATTATTACGAGTAGAAGAAGAAGAAGAAGAAGAAGAAGAAGAAGAAGAAGAAGAAGAAGAAGAAGAAGAAGAAGAAGGCAGGATTTGAACTCACATAAATCACACATTGGTATGAATGCTTTAGCATATTCAACATGTAACCTGCATCAAAATGAATGTGTTAACTACACTCAGAACCAAACTGTTTGAAATACGTCATTAACACGTGTCAGGTGTAACCATGATTAACATCAATTATGTTACCTTAATTACCTTTATTTAACTATATGTGATATAAATTGTATATATATATATGGGTGGTGGGGGGTATAAGACACGGAATAACAAATCTACATATAATGAGTTTTCACAAAAGCCAACACGTAGGTATCTCAATGGCGCCTATGTATATACTGATATATATATATGTGTGTGTGTGTGTGTGTGTGTGTGTGTGTACACATACACACACACACACACATATATATATATATATACATATATATATGTATATATATATACATATGTGTGTATGTATGTGTGTATATATATATATATATATATATATATATATATATATATATATACGGTGTTAAGGCAACCACGTCACCTTTTTGTTCAACACTGACACAGGAACGATGTACTAGTTTCAAGCTTGTTAGCTATCATCAGCACCGTTTACCCATCTGCCAGATAGTTGAACGTTCGAAAGTATATACTTTCCTTATGAAAATTAACGGCTGAGCAGCCTAATTTGCATATTGAGTGAGTTAAATCGGTCAGGCATACCGAAAACGACAAGTTGAAAAAAAATGAAAACGAAATTTCATTTCTCACTCTTAGTATGGCACTTACTTAAATGTAAGTATGTATGTATACGTTCATACATATATGTATACAGA
Source organism: Eledone cirrhosa (assembly GCA_964016885.1). Taxonomy (NCBI): domain Eukaryota; kingdom Metazoa; phylum Mollusca; class Cephalopoda; order Octopoda; family Eledonidae; genus Eledone; species Eledone cirrhosa. The sequence goes on from OZ024745.1 coordinate 133,557,027, forward strand.
CGTACAGTAGCATGCATATATATATATATATATATATATATATATACACATATACACATATGCATACAGGTACACATACATATATGCACGCATCAGTTTAGCCGACGTTTATTATAACGCAGCTTTGTTCGCTTGTTTGTCAACAAAGCGAACAGCCTGAATTTATGCCATACGGTGTTAAGGCAACCACGTCACCTTTTTGTTCAACACTGACACAGGAACGATGTACTAGTTTCAAGCTTGTTAGCTATCATCAGCACCGTTTACCCATTTGCCAGATAGTTGAACGTTCGAAAGTATATACTTTCCTTATGAAAATTAACGGCTGAGCAGCCTAATTTGCATATTGAGTGAGTTAAATCGGTCAGGCATACCGAAAACGACAAGTTGAAAAAAAATGAAAACGAAATTTCATTTCTCACTCTTCTATGGCACTTACTTAAATGTAAGTATGTATGTATACGTACATACATATATGTATACAGACGTACAGTAGCATGCATATATATATATATATATATATATATATATATATATATATATATATATATATATATACACATATACACATATGCATACAGGTACACATACATATATGCACGCATCAGTTTAGCCGACGTTTATTATAACGCAGCTTTGTTCAAGCTTGAAACTAGTACATCATTCCTGTGTCAGTGTTGAACAAAAAGGTGACGTGGTTGCCTTAACACCGTATGGCATAAATTCAGGCTGTTCGCTTTGTTGACAAACAAGCGAACAAAGCTGCGTTATATATATATACATATATGAAAAAAACACAAGAGCGTCTACAACATCAAAAGAGTTTTATCGGCTAACAATGTTTCTTCCTTACGTGTAACCGTAGGATTCATCAGATCTATAAAAGGGGATTGATTGGTGTTATGGACTCTACCAACCAAACACCCAAGAACAAAGGGTAGAGAGAGTAAAGAGCAAAAGTAGGGGACGATAAGTCTAATTTTGGTGCGAGAGGGTGGGGTGTTGGTCCTTGTTTACTAGCTGCGGTCATATTCATTCCCGGGGGTCGGGTGGTTAGCTGAACCATAGATGGGGTGGCGTGGGTAGTATGGTGCAGAGGGTGCGCAGAGGCTACGCAAACACGAAGGGCGTAGTATACATATATACATATAGCGGAGGAGAAGGTACATGAGGTAATTAAAAATGGAAGAAGAGTAATAATAATAATTTATAATTAATAGTGTATAATAAGGCATGGGGAAGATTACACTATAATAAGAGCTATAATAAAAGCTATTCTATTTTCTAATTTCAAACCTGCTCACTGTTTCAAAACATACTTACTTGCCATTTAAACTCGCTAAGAATGTAGCTTCTAATTTGAATGGAAAGAGATGGTTGATGTGTTGGTGTAATGGTAGCACAGTGGTCGCGATAACCAAAGATGTTGGTTCGACTCCCATGTACGTCAATACTCATCTTTTCCCATTTATCTGAGGGCTCTAAACCCCATTATCAGGCTAATATTCCTTTAGTCAAAAATACGGTGAAAGCTATTCTATTTTCTAATTTCAAACTTGCTCACTGTTTCAAAACATACTTACTTGCCATTTAAACTCGCTAAGAATGTAGCTTCTAATTTGAATGGAAAGAGATGGGTGATGTGTTGATGTAATAGTAGCACAGTGGTCGCGATAACCAAAGATGTGGGTTCGACTCCCATGTACGTCAATACTCATCTTTTTCCATTTATCTGAGGGTTCTAAAATGCATTATCAGGCTAAAATTCCTTTAGTCAAAAATACGGTGAAAGCTATTCTATTTTCTAATTTCAAACTTGCTCACTGTTTCAAAACATACTTACTTGCCATATATATATATATATATATGTGTGTGTGTGTGTGTGTGTGTGTGCTTGCGTGCGTGTGTGCGTGCGTGTGTAGATAAATCTACCAAAATATACGGTAGTGTCCAATCCGTATGAAGAACTCAATGTAATCCAAAGATCCATTCAAAACTTTTCGATAAAAATCACAGGAAAACAGAGTCAAGATAAATTAATAAAAACAATGAAATAAAAACAAAGAACAAGTTCCTTATATTAAAAAATTCATCATTTTACGATCGTTTCTAGGATGTATATGTGTGTTGGTATGTATATCATATAGATCTATTAAAAATATTACAAATTATCAGAGGTAATATACATACCTTCACATATACATGCTGTCTTCAGAAATGATCATTTCTGAAGACAGCATGTATATGTGAAGGTATGTATATTACCTCTGATAATTTGTAATATTTTTAATAGATCTATATGATATACATACCAACACACATATACATCCTAGAAACGATCGTAAAATGATGAATTTTTTAATATAAGGAACTTGTTCTTTGTTTTCATTTCATTGTTTTTATTTATTTATATATATATATATATATATATATATATATATATATATATAATATTATATATACATAATAATAATAATAATAATAATAATAATAATAATAATAATAATAATGTTAATGTTTTCTTTATTAACCACAAGGGTTCACATAAAGTAGACATTAAGGACAGTACAGGACAATACAGGACGGTACAAATGGGCATTTCTGCGTGTAAAAAAAAACAGAGGTTGAAATAAAATAACAAAGAAAAATTCCCCAATAGGGGGGAGACTTCCAAGGGACATTTGTGGAGAAAGCCCATTAAAAGACCACAGTGGCCCTGACCACCAGGGCAAGTGCGCTCTCGCAGTTTTCCACCTTTAATTTACAGACACATACTCAGAGAAGGCCCATTCATTCGGGCCATACTTGCTTCTCTCACCCATCTTTCAACAAAATGCTGGGAAGAGAGCACTTCCCTCTCTACCCTGATTTTCCTTTTCAAATGAAATTTGAAAAAGTTAATCAGGGCATCACCGAAGAGGTAAGTGCTCGTCTTCAGCCCTTTCAAACGTGTCCACCATACTATCTCTTTCGCCATGGCCACCAGACAGATAAAAACTGCCTGCCCTTCCAGGCTAAAGGAAGGGGGCGGGGCAATCCTCACGATGGACTCAGCTGATAGCTGGATCCGTCCTACACGTGACAACAGGTGTTCGACATAAACCCACAAGTCAGCAATGCTCGGACACTGGACGAGTGCGTGCAGGACGGTTTCGTCGCCCTGCGCGCATCTCGGACATGCCCGGCTGACGGCACCTCCATGCCTGTAGAGTTTATCCCGAACTGGCAAAGCTCCTCGGTAGCACTGCCAGGCCAGGGATTTCTGGAAGTTGTCCATAGGCCCCGGCCCGAAAGTCCTTCCGAAGAGATTGGCTAGTTGATTTTCGTTGACGCCTAGAGTTTCTCCAAGTACGTCGTCGCTCTTCCCCTCCACTAATCCCCTATAGAACGCCAAGGTGGAGTTTCCACCGATCACATTGCCCGATTGGCCGAGGGCTGTGAGCGCCTGAAGACATTCCAGTCTCCAAGCGCTCCCTCTCGGTCTTCGCTTGACCCAGACTGCAGCTCTGTCAAGGAGACGAGCTGGGGAAAAACGTGTCTTGCAAACGGCGACCACACCTGATCACCGTCGAGGAAGAGGTGGAGATGTCGTAGCCTGAGCGCGTGTCTGCGCATCATCAGCCACGGCATGCCCAGCCCTCCACGTAGCGGGTGTTGACAGCAGATGGACCGCCTGACCTTCGGAGCGCGTCCCTTCCACAAGAAGCGAAAGAGCAAACGCTCCAGCGCAGTCAGGCGGGGCTTAGGACAAGGTACGACGGTCAGGCGGTAGTAGATGACGGATGCGATGTACGCATTCGCCACCTCCGCTCGACCTTTCAGGGATAGCTTCCTCTCGGCCCATTTCTGGGTGAGAGAAGCCACCCTGCTCGTCACCTCGTCCCAGTTTTTGTCCGTCTGGAGGTCTGGACCGAACCAGACTCCTATCAATTTAACCGGTCCGTCCGTCCAGCGCCCGACGACGCTGTTGGACGGCATGGACCTGCCTCTCCAGGTGCCGAGCTGCAGGCCCACTGACTTTTCCTGGTTGATCATTGCTCCTGTCACCGCTTCGTATTCTCTTAGTGTAGTGTCGATCGCCTCGATGTGTTTGGCGTTCGACACCACTACGGTGACATCGTCGGCATATGCTGACACGGATCTTCCGCATCCTAGTTCGCGCGGGACCCCCCTCAACGTCTCCAGTTGGTGCAGCAATGGCTCGTGAGGGGACATCCTTGGCGGACCGAGCGCATGATGTTGAACGGTTCCGAAAGGTGACCGTTCACTCTCACTACAGAGCAGATGTCGCTGTGCATGGGAGCGATCCAGCCTCTGAAGACGGGCCCAAAGCCAGCCGCCCTCAGGACTGCCGCTAGGTAACGATGGTCGACCCTATCGAAGGCTTTCGACTGATCTAAATTGATCAAAGACCCACCCGTGCCAGGTTCCCTAGCTACCCTTTCTACGATGTATCGCATGAGGTGGAGGTTGTCGTGGATGGATCTGTCGGGAATGGCGCATGTCTGTGCCTCTCCCACCAGACCACCAACGACAAGCGCCAACCTCTTTGCTAGCACCTTGGCCAAAATCTTGAACTCTGTGTTTAGCAGAGTTATGGGCCTAAAATTATCTATGTTATCCCCCTTGTTCGGATCCTTTCTCAGCAGCGCCACCGCTCCTCGGCTCACAGAGCTGGGAATTCTCCCGTTCTGTTGCCAGTTGCAGTAGACGTCCGCCAAGAGGCCTCCGAACAAGTTTGGCATTTGTACGTAAAGTTCATAGGGCAGACCATCCAAACCAGGCGATTTACCCCTTGTGCAACTAGTCATTGCATCCCGTACTTCAGCGGTTGTTATCGGCTTTTCGCAACACTCCGCCTCAGTGGCCGAAAGCCGCGGCAGTCCGTCGAGGTAGACACTAAAGTCCATCCCTCGATCCGGCCCGCCACTGCCCCCGAACAGTTGAGCGAAGTGTCGCTGAAAAGCTTCACATATTTGCCCGGGATCGAGTAGCATGCGCCCGTCGTGGTCAACCAAAGACCGGATCGTGGCTTTGTTGCCACGACGCGCCTCCGCCACTCGGGCCCATTGAACGGCTTTCGTTCCCTCGTGTCTGAGAGCACGCACCCTAGCTCTGACAACGCAGCCTTCGTGCTTTGCATTGAAGAATTGGTCAAGGGCCAATTTCGCCGCAAGTACGTCGGTCGCGATGCCTTTGCTAAGCGCCTCATCTAATTTTCTAACTAATTCTCCCTCTGCTCTATTTTTCTCTATTGCTAAAGTCTTACTAAACCTAATGGACTCTATTCTAATTGCTCTTTTCAGAGCAAACCACCACTTGTTGTTGACGATGGCCCCCGTCAACGCCCGCTTAACTAGTTCGCTAATCCGGTCTCTGTAGGCCTTGCGCGCTGGTAAGGACGCGTTTAACTTCCAGTAGCCGGGTCCTCGTCTATGAAGCCTATCTAAGTCAAGCACACAGATCACGAATTTGTGGTCCGTGTAGCTGACTATCTTGAATTGTGGACAGCCTATGCTAGACCTATCTATTTCCCTACAAAATACTCTATCTAGATATGATCTGGATGACCCTATGCGATTTGTCCAAGTCCATATTGGTACATTCGGGAAATCCATTCGGTACCTGTCAGACAGTTCAAAACGTCTGAGCAGGTTGGTGAGACTCTTGCACCCTCCTTCCCTATCCACTAATCCCACACAATCCCAGCATGCATCTAAGATCCCGTTCCAGTCGCCCACTAACACTAAAGAGCGGGAAGTTCCAAGAAAGGTCTCCAGACGCCGGAAGAAATCAGGCCGCCCTGCTCCTGTCGGGGCATAGATGGCCACTAACCTGAAAGCTTGCCCGTCTCCGCTGGTCACGTCCAGCACCACCAACTTACCTTCAGGGTCCAGGAAGATGGCCCGTATGGCAAGATCCAAACCTCTCCGAAAAAGCACAGCAACTCCTCCCCCCGATCCCGGACGGCTGGGAGATGCGTACACATCGTAGCCGCCGAAGATCGGTGCGAAAGCCTGTGCTTCGGAGATTCTGGTCTCGCTGATGGCCACTACATCTATGTTTAGTGACCTGAGGTCGTTGAGCAGGTGGCCCTGCTTCCATGACGACCCCAAGCCACGCGCATTTATGCTGCCTATTCTGAGTGAGGTCATGTTGAAAAGGAGTGGAAAAGATGGGAAAGACCACTTACCTTACTTCTCGTAGGGGAAGGACGGCTTTTCCATCCTTTTCACTGCTTGTGGCCTCCTCAGGAAGGATGTCCTTATAAATCCTCCTGGAGAGTGCTTGTCGGAAGTCTCCGATGTCTTTGGGGAATTTTTGTTTTAGTGTCATGTACGTTTTCTGTGTGATGCGAGTGATTTGTATGTGTGGAGGTGGTGTGAATTTTGGGGTTGTTGTGTAGTCTTTTTCTGTGATGCTGGTGTTGTGTTGGATCTAGTGTAATAATTGCTTGTTGTTCAAATTTAATTGTTTCTACCTTTGGCACAAGGCCAGCAATTACCCAGTACATTACTTGTACTTTATTTTATCGACCCCGCAAGGATGAAAGGCAAAGTCAACCTCGGCGGGATTTGAACTCAGATCGTAAAGGGACGTAACTATGCTGGAAAGCATGGCGTCCGACCCTCTACCGATACTGCCAATCCACCGCTTGTTGTTCAAATTTAATGCTGTGTAGTGTGTATCGTTTTGGTTGTTTTGTTTTGTTTGCGTTTGTTGTGGGTTTGTTTCTGTTTCGCATTTTAGTGACTTTTGTGGTGTAGGTGATGGTGGTGCTGGGGATAATGATGGTGATGGTGTTGGTGTTTGGGTTGATGGGGTTGGTGATGCTGGTGTGGATGGTGGCATATCTGTCCTAACTTTTTTGTTTCTTAGTTTATTTGTTTCCCTCTGTATTTTGTTTTTGGAGGGGGAAGGAAGAGAATTTTTTCTTTTTTGGTTTCTTTTTTTTTTTCCGGATATCGTTTCTCACTCCTCGTCGTCACAATCTGTCTCCAGTTGTGATAGACCGGGGAGTGGAAAATCCTCCACAGCCGTTAGTTTTGGTTGTGGTGTGGTGGATGATGTAGGCGCTGGTGCTAGTTCTGAAGCGTTGGGTGGTGGTGGTGTTGGTTTTGCTGGTGGTGGTAGTGGTGTTGGTTTTGCTACTGTTGCTGGGGTTGTTGCTGTTATAGTTGCTTCTGTTGTTGCTGCTACAGTTGTTGCTGCCATCTCTGCTACTGGTGGTGTTGATGGTTGTGTCACTGGGGTGGGTAGGAGAGGTGGCCTCAACCTTTTAGCCTGAGGGCAGAAAGCCCTTAGGTGGGTTCCTTCACCACAAACGACACACCTAGGTCTTCTGCCCTCGACAATTACCGTGAGGTGGCTGCCGTCAGTGAGGTCTATTACCTCTGGGATCTCCTCAATGCTTTTTTGGTCCGCTTGGATCAGGAGCTCCATCCCAGATCCGGACCAGTTTTCCTGCTTTTCTTTTGCTACTGCTATTATTTTCGTGTTGGCTTCGATGCCGGCGAGGACAGCCGCTATTAGCCAGGGAATTTCGATGGCCGGTGGAACGTGGGTCACCCTGATCTTTACGAGTCTCTGGCCACAATAGCTTGGGACGAGTGTGAGGTCGTCACTTTTTAATGGGGCCATGGAGTGTTCTCTAGCCTCCTCTGGTGTTTCAAAGAACACATCCACAGTTCCATACTTTTGCCCACGTCTGATGTGGGTTTTTCTTGCCCACACATGTCCCAAAGCTTTTTGGATTTGGGACTCGGATGCCCGTTCCACTCGGCGCGATTTTACATTTATTGTTCTATACGACACGGTGCACAGGCGCCGATGCTCCATTTTATTAGGTGGGGGGGGGGTGAGGCTGACCCTGTACCCATCTTTCTTTACCATTTGTTTGGCATTTTCTAAATCTTCTTGAGTTACCGTGAACGCTTCGAATTGTTTTGCTACGATGGCGAAACTGAGGGTCGGTTTTATAATGTCATTGTTGTTGTTGTTGCTATCGTTAATATTAATTTTATTTTCAGTTGTGGTGGTGGTGACGTCAGTCGTCTTTGGTGGGGAAGAGTCCATTTTGCTTGATTTCATTTCGACGTCACGAGTTAATTTATTTTTTCTTCTTTTGTTTCTGGTGTCGCGGTGGTGGTGGTGGTGGTGGTTGTCGCGGTGGTGGTGGTGGTGGAGGGTTTAACACCTGCAGTCATTGGTAATGGCGGGAAATGAATGTCTGCCTGAGACAAATTTAAAATATTGCTACTGCTTATATTTTTTTTTGTGTTGGCAAACGTAGTAACATTTACAATGGTGGTGTCGGTGTGAGGTGTTATTTTGTGAGGAAGGCTTTCAGCTGCTTCGTGCAGAGGGGAATTAGCCATTTTTTTTCAAAGAAATTTTTGGATAATAATAAAAGTTAAAATTTTGGGCACAAGGCCCCAATCTTTTTGGGTGTCCTTTTCGGAAAACAATGTATGTGTGCTTATAAACAGTTTACAATAAAATTTTCCATAAATGGCAATTTTTAAACAAACGGAAATAACAAACCTTTGCGGAGCTCACGATAATACGATTTCCTACGTAGGTCGCCAATAATAATAATAATAATAATAATAATAATAATAATAATAATAATAATAATAATAAAACAACCAGAGACCATTGACCATATAATTTCAATGTGCAGTCCTATAGCTCCAACCGAATACCTAAACAGGCATGACAGAGCTGCACAATACATACATTGGATAATGTGTAAGCATTTTGACCTGCCCCATCAAAAGAATTGGTGGGAGCATCAACCACCTCCCATACTTGAAAAAGATCACATCTCAATCTTGTGGAACTTTAGCATCCAAACAGACCGAAAAATAGATGCAAACAGACCTGATATAATATTGAAAGACTTTCAAAAGAGGGTATGCCTGCTAATTGATATGTCTGTTCCAATAGACAAGAATGTATCTATAAAAACATTTGAAAAATTGAGCAAGTATAAAGACATGGAGATAGAAATTGGAAAAATGTGGAAATTGAGAACTAAAACAATACCAGTGGTTGTAGGCGCTCTGGGAATGATACCTAAGAGGTCTAATGATTACATATCGCAAATCCCAGGAAACCCGCGTATAGGAGAAATACAAAAGATAGTACTAATGGGAACTGCCCATATACTAAGGAAGATTCTGTCAATATAAGTACATCACAAGTCTAAACACTAAAGATGCATGTGTGAATATGTATGTTCTTTCTTGAACATGGCGGACCTTGTTGTCTCTTGAGGTCACTGGTTGTGACTTGGTGATAACTCGTATGAACATAAAGCAAGATAAATGCAACTGTAATAATAATAATAATAATAATAATAATAATAATAATGATGCTTTCTTTAATAATAATAATAAAAATAATAATGATAATAATAACCGAAATATATATATACTTTATATCATCTCTATTTTTTATTGATTAATATATGTTTGTGTGTGTGTGTGTGTGTGTGTGTGTGTGTGTGTGTGTGTGTGTGTGTGTGTGTGTGTGTGTGTGTGTGTGTGTGTGTGTGTATGTGTGTGTGTGTGTGTGTGTGTACCCAATAGCTGTATATATATAGATACGGTACGCAGTGTAGGTTTCAACGTTGCATTAATTGTATCTGTCACTCAAACGTTCACAATAATATCTCCACATGTTTTGGGAAATTTCCTTGTTACATGCCAAGAATATTTGGCTCTGACAACCAGATATATTGAAAGAAGAAAATTAATTCACTCTCTACAAATACTAAAATATCTTTTCCGAAAGTGTATTATGTAACTTATGCTATATTACTGAAAGCTTTAAATATTCACTTGATTGTGCCAATGTTTTGATTACTTTACATAGATATTAATTGTTCTGAATTATGCATATTATATCGTAAGATTCACGTTAAAATTGTTCCGCGCAAATATTCTAACACAGTAATTAACAAAAGCTTGACTTTTGTTATAATATTGTCCAAGGGTACATCCACACTTTTCAAATGGACACATTTAAACTTTACAATATGCAATCAGGTAAAGTTGGGATTTCTTGGGAACTGGTAATATTTTCTATCGGTAACAATTATTCCATAGTGCAATTGCTACGATGGATGCCATTCCTTTAACATTCGACCGGGACTGAGTAAATGAGCAGTATCCACTTTCCCTACGAAGAATGCTATTTTTGCTGATGGAGACCTCTGTTGTCCTTCTCCCTAGGACCAGCTCCCTACTCACCAGCATAGGCACAGAGTTGGCTACCCGTATGTGTGAGCCTCGCGAGCTGGAATGACCCTTCGAGCGCATCTTCATCACCATCCTCCGGAGAAAAGCCGTCTCCATTCTATCCGCTGGGGCCACTGAGCGTCCAGCGCGTGGGCCCCCATTTGCTTATAGTAGTGAGAGATGGGGCGAGCTGGAGAGATGAAGGCACTGACAGTGGTAGTTTGGTTCCATATTTAATTACCGCACCACATCTAACAACCTCTCATCAAGTTTATACATAAAGAATTTCTTTTCTCTCTCTCTCACACACAAAAAAGAGAAAGCAACCTGAACATTAAGCATTTATTCTTTAAAGAAATTCCTCGTTTCAGGTTTATTAAATGAAACATATTCTACTCATGACATTTAACCAGGGGCTAATTTTCAACTAATCTCTCGATTTAAAATGTTGATACTTCTTTTATTTCTGATTCAGAAGAGTATCCTGTTTTATTTCTTTAAAAGCAGAATCACAGCGCCATCCATTTATACAAATAAATTATTATTTCTAATTTAGGCACAAGGCCTACAAATGTTTTAGCGTGAAAGAAAATTTTAATTTTATCAACCTCGAAAGTTTGAAATGCAAAGTTGACCTCGGCGGGATTTGAACTCAGAACCTAAAGAGCCAAAACAAATATTGGTGAGAATTTTTCCAGCGCTTTAACATCCCTGCCAATGCATCAACCATTCGACTAAATTATAATATACATTAATACGATACATGTCCAAAAGCATGACGTCAAAGGGAGACGTAAAAATAATTGTTTCTACTTTTGGCACAAGGCCAGCAATTACCCAGTGCATTACTGGTACTTTATTTTATCGACCCCGTAAGGATGAAATACAAAGTTAACCTCGTCGGGATTTGAACTCAGAATGGCAAGTTCTGTAACTCTATGCGTCAAAGCATGGCGGCCGACCCTCTACCGATACTGACCAAAATAAATGAAGAGGAAATATCAGTTTTCAAACCGTCGCTATAATGCATTTCCTCTCTCCATGTAGTGCTGGGAGGTCTCAAGAATATTCTAGTATGGCAAGAATGAGGATTCAACAGCACACATATTCTCACAGCTTCAACAGAAGATGTGTCCGTTTGTGCGTATGCATGCGTGTAGGGGTGTATATATGTATGTGCATATATACATATACCGGCGTGTTTGTTAGTGTCCTGAACCTCCAACCATGGTCTAAATTGTCACCTCTCTCCTGTACTGCCGGTAAATAGTCCAAATCTTTTCACCTCGACCTATACCATGCGAACATATTGACACATCCCATCGCCCCGAAAGCTATCCTCTTACCAATTGGCAAACTAATAGTGCCCTGTTCACAAGGCAAGTCAATAGCTCGTCACCTGACCAAGTGACTCAATTCTGTCCTTTCCACAAAGTCAGCCATAGTCACCTGACTAAATGAATCAATTCTACACAACAACCAGATATTTGTTTTTATTCCTTGAAAAATAGACAATACCCCGTTAGCGGCGGCGACATCATAACACTTTGCCATACGTTATATGTTTATCTCTATATCACATCACTTATATATCATTATATATAAACGTTCATACATTTGCATCGTTATATCATAACGTTTATATTTCCGTCACTAATCTCGTTTTCTCCTCTTTCGTTTTAATATACATTTATTGATTTCTTTTCTCCTTTTTCGATTTAACATATATTTATTTCTAATTATTCCCCGTAGGTCTGTTAGCGTTCGTTACATCATAACGTTTACATATTCCCACCGTTCTATAATAACGTTTGTATTTCTATCGCTAATCTTAAGTTCTTCTTTTTCGTTTTGATAACATTTTGCCGTAACGCAATTTATATAGAATATAGTTTTTTTTAATGTATCATGGATTAATTTACTGATTACAGAAGAGAGTATAACACAGCCTCTCTTCAATTTTTGTGCATATTGTCAATTCACTTTTCATTTTACATGTCATACCAGCATGCATATACATTTGCGTATAATATCAATATGCACACTACACATGCGAGCGGAAAACAGCCCACAGTGCAGTTTTCTGCTGGTATATATAATATAATAAATAACATGAATATGAAAACATCACAGTTAGGAAGATCAGCATTTGTTGTGAAACTGACACTGTTTCACTATCTTACAAATGAACAAGATATAGAAAACTAATCCGAATAGACCTATCGGAGATTTCAATTCCCACTATTTTGTATCATCTAGTAAGTCAGCTCGTTGGAAAAAACCTGTGATGTTCTCATATTCACGTTAGTTATTATATTATATCTAAACACTCCTGGAATTATTTTCAATGTACCCACGGTTAATTACCTCGGAAACACTTGATACATCTGTCACCTGTCGAGTCAAAAACCATTGCATGGGCTTTGATTTCCCCTAACGAAATCTGATCACTACTATATTCTCACTCTCTCACTCTCCTTCTTTCTCTCTTTCTCTCTCTCTCCTTCTCTCTCTTTCTCTCTCTCTCTCTCTCTCTATATATATATATATATATATATATATATGACGATCTGTTACGTCTTCTTTACGTTTATTGAGTAGTGGCGCGTGTTTCGCTATTGATCTCTGGCAAAAATAATGAAAGGAAATTCGGGTCTCGTCTTTTCAAATCCATGAAGATTTGGTTACAAGAACATCTTAATCATACATGGGTATATCTTTTATATTTGTCGTAAATATTTCCAGCGACTTCCTCTGTTTTTTTCATGTTTTCTTGATTGTTTACCAAGAAAATCGATATAAAATACAAGATCATTATTTTACAATATTACGAGACATGAGATGTAAGGAGTTTATATTATTTTATGATATTTGATATATATATATATATATACTGTATATATTTGGTTTGTTGAGAGCAAGATGATTGTATGATAGCAATCTTCTCTAAAGTGGTATAAATAAAAGGAAATATTTCAAAATGTATGGAAACTATTACATATATTCCATGACAATTTCACATATTTCTCCACAATATTACAGGAACTAGAGAAACAAGATGGCCATTTTGTCACAATATACTCCACATCAGAAGGAAAAATATAATCATTAACATGTAGGGGTCAGAGTATTTCTGTAACAATATTGTAACCGAATATTTTCAACGGATGTTGTTTCTGCGTGATCAGATCTGACATGGCTTGTATATCAGAATTAACAAATAGATAAACAACAGCAACGTTATCATACCATTTCAACAACAATTCTTTAGGCAAAATTATAGTGATTCATATCTTAATAGAGAAGCGAACCGCCATATAGTTGATGGACCATGAAATGACATTAATCAATTATTCCACTGAATGCAGGATACACGAAAGAATGGAATTGTCAGGAAACCGAATTATAACACAAATTGAAATAGTTTCAGGCAACTTTACATCTTTTATTGTCGCATTACGAATTTGCCCATTATTTCAACAGAGATGACGAATATTTATTGTCAATCATACATATAATAAAATATATCATAGAAAATAGTTTTTGTAAATGTCTTCAGTTTCTTTTCTTCGCTATTATGGTTTCACTTTAATATAAAAGAACTGAACTAGATATAAAATAATTCTGTTTACATGTTTTCTATTAGTATCTATTTATAATGCATGAATTAATAAAACGAAATAGACAGTAAATTGATGATAACAAGTTTTGTTTAATGTTTACTTAACCGATCAGAATGTGAAAGAAGCACATTTGATTTTACTTGACCTTTTTTTTTTCGCCCAATGAGAAGATATTAAACCAATTACAGCCCGACAAATATCTATATATCAATGCATTGATGAATAAATAATTATTTATACTGCAAGCGTTAAATTCTTTTCATGGTTCTATGCTTTTTTTTTGCGGGATTATAAGACAAAAACTAAAAACATCAACAAAGATATATGCTTTCAAAAGGAAATATTGATGCAAAATTAAAATTTCAAAACGACTGATAATACAATCTACAGATGAAATGAGAAATTATAGATCTGGGGAATATTGAAAGTGTTTGAATTTATGCAAACAGTGGAACCTATCGTACGGAGCTTATAAAATCAATATCGCATTTTATTTGAAGTTAAAAATATATTTTGTAAATGCCATCGTTTTATATGTTACAAAAAATACTGTCATAATACTTCAGCAACAAGTGGCAATACCATTGTTAGAGAAACAACGAAAGAAAATAGAACGAATACAGCAAAGTGTGAGCTAATTGTGTTTAATGATAGCAAGAAACTCTCGGGATTATACAGAACATATCTATCTATCTCTGTCTAACTCTATGAAGGTTTCGTTGATTTGAAGCTGTGAAAATTAATTCTATAAAACAACATCTAAGGTTGATAAATACCACCATCTATGTTTAATGGATTTTGTTATAAAACAGACAAAGTTAATCATATAAACAGACCGAAATATCTTGCTTGAAAGTTATACGATGTAGTGCAATGTCGTATTAATATATGGCTATAAATTAGATTATATCAGTAGGATCATATATATATATATATATATATATATATATGATATACATACATACATATATGTATATATACATATATATATATATATATATATATATATATATATATATATATATATATATATATATATATATATATATATATATATATGTATGTATGTATGTATATGTATATTTATATATATATATACATATATATATATGTATGTGTGTGTGTATGTATGTATATATATCAGTCGCATAGATTTATATACATACATAATACACACACACACACAGACACGACACACACACACACACATATATATATATATATATTCCAATTATCTGCTTGCTGATATATGTAGTTCTATCTATATTTACCAATTTTTCTCATTTTCCCTGATCTTTATATTTCTTTCATAATCTGTTTTAATTTTCGTTTTCTTCTTCCCTCATCACGCCTTCATCATTTTATTGTTTCCTTGTTTTTATCTTCCTTGTTGTCTCTGGTTGTGCCTTTCTCTCCTACTTTATTTCTTTTGCGCATGCGTTTCTTTTTATGTGCGTACGTGTGTGTGTTATTTTCTTTCTAAATACAATTCTATGAATATGATGTTTGTTAAATAAATAGTTTGATAAATGATGAAATTAGACACACAGATACACAGATATAGAGGGAGCCAGAGAGTGAGAGAATAAATAAAGAGAACATTTCGGTTGTAGCTATGCTATTAGTTCTATACGAGTAGCTTTACAAAACATAACCCCACACAGCAGACTGAATGTGCGATTTACCACATTGTTCCTCTATATATATGTTTCTTATGCCAACAAGAATATCAGGAAATTCTGTTAAGTTTCAGCTTGACATCACTTAGTATTACATCCGATGCCTAATGCACCAACATAGCTCTCTTTAGCTTGCTTAGTCACTGCTTCATTGATTCCATTGCTGATCGCAGACAAATTCCCGGATCAATTGCCGAAATTTCAAACAGAAATTTTTGGTCTAATTATTTTTGACAATCGATAAGCTTAAATATTATGTTTCATTACATAAGAACTTAGAATATTTCTGGCAAATTTCCTTTAAAACTTGAGTTGTTTATTCAAACGAAATATATATCTGACCGAATGTGGGAAATAATGGGAATTAAATGGAACATAATGCTATATGGGTGTAATTTTGTCTATGTAAAGACTAATTAATCGAACGTGATAGCAAGAAATCGTTTTGAATATGTATAAACCTGATGTATAGCTTAGCATAATTTACTGCAATTCAACTACATACCTTATATAAGTAATGGTTTACTTGCACGCGAAAACTGTTCCTAAATAGGTTCTTTGTGGAGTGGTTAACGCAATCAATCTGAAGCCGAGAAATGATGTGTTCGATACCTCGCAAACGTTGCTTTCTAATCTTTATCGGTTCCAGAGTAGATCGCTAGATTTTCTCAATTGTTATTTATTGTGATCGACTAAGATTATATATCAATATCATATATAACACGTGTATGATGTGTATGTGTTTATATTTGTGTGTATGTCTGTATGGTGTGAAGGTGCATGGCTTAGAGCATAGGATCCACCGCGAGTTCTTTTAAAAAAAGATGGTATGTGCACAGGCACTCAATGAAAAACCGTGCACTTATGGGTTCCACAACCCTCGCCAAAAAAATATGGGAACTGAAGGACAGCAGCACTAACTACAGTATTAACTGGTCGAAGTTGTCGGCTGCTAAAACCTATAGTACAGGTTTGTCCCACTGCGGGCTATGTGATCTAGAACTAATGTATATCCTCAAAAATGTAAAAAGGCTACTTAACAATAAGTTAGAAAGATCTATCTTCTGCAGACATAGAATTGCCACTAAATTCATAAGATTCAAACCTCCGTGGATCGAACCAACACAACATAGCTTTAAACTAGGATACCCACTACCCTGCATAAATCACCACAGAAATATACTAATTAAGTACACTCTAGCCTTCACAGGTCTATACCACACAAATGTCTGTAAGTACCTCACCAACCCATAAACTTATTCCTTCTCAGCTGCTGCCATCACTTGATCCTAAATCCAAGAATTTCTCAAATCACTACTACAATGTAACTTTACCTTCCTTTTGCCATAATTACAATCAGCACGCTTATCTCTTTGCATGTATGTATATTTTTGTACGAGTGTATATTGATGTGTATGTATGTGTCTATGTACACATGCGTGTGTATATATATATGTGTGTGTGTATATGTGTATATATATATATATATATATATATATATATATGTATTACCTCCTTAACCTCTGTATTAACTCGCCCACTATTTAGCTTTGACAGTGTTGTCCCATTCATGTATATTATTGAAGATGAAAAGAAAGACTGTAAACACCGGCTTATCTTTAAAAATTGATACAATACACCCTACGACACTCCGTACATGCCAAACTTATACTTCTGCTTCATGTCAGCTAGTTTTACGCGGAAATCTTAGATACACTATACCCTCCACCTAATGTAATGTCAGGGTCTCCTCAAATAATTTATTAATAGCATTGTTGTAATTGTTGTTATTGTTCTAACTGAATGCCATTACTACTTCATATAGTAGCCTGTATATTCCTTTCATGCCTGTATATTCTCTTCATTCTCGCATGCTCCGAAGAACTGACTGGTTATAATTTTGTATTGGCGATCGAGTAACGTGAAAACAAGCGAATAGCGATCTCTAGACCTACCAGTTCAGAGAAACAATTGTCAGCAATGAGATCTTCTTTCCTGATTTATTATTACTCCAAGTGTTTACAACATAGGAATTACAGCATACTCGCAACATCACTATGAAATCGCCTTGTTGAGTCAAACCAAGCCAAGCGTTGATATCATCCACTACCCGGAATACCATAACTAGACTACACCTAAGTGGACTACATATAACTATTATTTGTTACCCCGTATATATATATATATATATATATATACATATACATACACACATTTATATACATATATATATATATATGTGTGTGTGTGTGGTATGTGGGGAGTGTGTGTCTGGGTGTATAATGGATAATTATACACATACACACATTCTTTATATATATCAGCTCTGCATTAACCCTACTATATCGAGCTTCAAAACTTCTGATTAAGTTTATACCCAATAACAGCAACACTGTTATTATCAAAGTTATATATGTATGTAGTTACATATCTGTAAACAGATTTATATATTAATAAAAAAAAACGACGATTATCACTTCAGTAAAAAACATTTTTTTTAAAAGTTCATAATTTGAATCTGGTGTTTTTCATCATTTACTGGGATTATCAATATATAGATTTAAAGGGTACTCAAACTAGAAGTTCCATACGTTTATTTTCGCATCTCTTTCAGTGGGGCTGTTATGGATTAATTTCGGAATTAACGTCTTTATAAAATATTTGTTCATTTTTGTTATTACTTAGGGTCATTCCTTGAAAATTTAGAAAAATAAAATATTCTGAAATTGCCTTTCCAACAAATGTCTAAATGTTTGCGTTGAGACGATTGTGCTTAGTTCCTATTGTAGGTAAATGTTTCTGTGAAGACCAGCCTTTCAGCGTCTTCTCTCCAGGCCACCGATATGTTCCAAGGGGAACAGTACAGTACAGCATCTCTATCTCTCACACACACACACATACAAACACCTACACACACACACACACCTACAGGTACACACCCCTACACACGCACGCACACAAACACACAATATATGCACGTACATACACACACTCACACATAGAATCACATACACGCACGAATACAAGAATATGCAGAATGTTCGATTCTTTCAATATTGTTAACTGAATCAATATATACTACAATTTGTAATGAAATAACTAGCTGTATGTATATAAATGTGTGTGCGTGCATGACGACGTGTATATATAAATATATATATATATATATAATTGAAAAAGTGAAGAATAACAAAAAAGGGATTTATTTATAGTCTGACAATTATTTCACTGATTAATTTGTCTAAAAATTGCTGAACACTTGAAGCTGTGCCACTCAATTTCAAATATAATTATTAGACTGTAAATAAATCCCTTTTTTTGTACTGTTGACCATGTTATTCTTCACTTTTTCAATTGTATTACTCCAAGATAAACTTACATAGGAATACACGTGAAATCATAAACTTGTCATCTACGTAAACCTGTTGTTGAGTCAAACAACGCCGTACGCTAAATCTATCCATAATACGAAGTATTCACAGCCTCTAACTGGATTACATATAAGGATATTTTGTTATCCCTTTTATATATATATATATATATATATATATATATATATATATATATATATATACGGATTAACAAATAATAGTTAAATGCAGTCCACTTAGGTGGACTGCATATATATATATATATATATTATATATATATATATATATATATATATATATATATATATTATATATATATATATATAATATGTATTTGCTCTTATATATTTGATATATATTTATCCTTATCGAGCAATCTTTGGATTTTAGTCTTCACATTTATTATTATTACTATATATATATATATATTTATATCATTCACACACGATAGTGTGTGAATAATATTCTTAAGGTCAACTTTTTTCCCAGCGACAGCTACTTCTAGGACTTGTCACTAATTCAGTTCTCAACCAAATTTGATCAGGTCTTTTGCACTAGAATGGACTCATCCCAGTCTATATTTTGCTATAAGGGTCAGTAAATAAAAAGTTACGCTAAAATATGTGTGGTCAAGTACTGGAGGATAAGGCCCCTCATTGACTTTGACTCATCATCACTTTTTAAATTTCGAATATAATTTCATGTTACCTATCTCAGTAGATAGAAGTCGATAAGCTGAATCGAAATTTGTCATTATTGAAAAGATTGGTGTCATAGAAATCGAGTTGTGTGACTTTAAGTGACGAAATCAGATGAAGAGTAACGCTAAGGGACATAGCTCTAGTATAAATCCATCTTAGCTGTACTAAGTAGTTTCCCTTAATTATAGTTATTCACAAAAGGCTTGATGAATTTTTTGGAGATCCCCCAAAAATGCCATATCCTTTTGGAAAAATGAATCTTCTTTTGTTTGGTGATTTGATGCAATTGCCACCTGTAAATGAAAAACCAGTATTTTCTAGAATTTCATCATTTGATGCCAAAAGAACAGAAATCGGCATTAGTGGGCATTCATTGTGGAAACACTTTCAATATGATGAGCTAACCATTAATATAAGACAAATAGAAGACAAAGACAACTATGTTGATATTTTGGGAAGAATTAGGATTGGTTCCCCATCAGACTCTGATATTAGCATTCTTCAAAAAAGATGCCTATTTCCTGATAGAAAAGCATCTGTTGAAGAAATTGCTAAAAAAATTGATTGAATTGTATTCTATTCCTGAATTAAAATTTGTATGCATTTTACCTTTGGGTGAAGCTGTTGATGAGTTGAATAATGCAACATAAATGCAGTGAAACTTGCTGCAAAAGATTCTGGTATGAGACAAGTAAATGGAAGAAAAAAGAAAATTGTTGAAAAAGGTAAAAACAAGAAAACTTCTGATTCTGTTGGACTAGAAACTTTGCTAAATGTTGGAATTGGAGCAAGAGTGATGTTGAAATGAAACATTGATGTAGATCAAGGCTTATGCAATGGTGTTATTGGAACAGTTATTGAATTAATTGAGAATGGAAGCAATGTTGACAAAATTTTGGCGTCTTTTGATACCAAAAAGGACAAACCCATTTTCATTGGAAAAGTTCAAGCAGACTATGAAATTTCTCCTGGTGTTTTTGTCACCAGAACACAATTTCCATTGTCTCTTGCTTACTCTATAACAATTAACAAATCACAAGGAATTTCTGTGGATGGAATAATTGCTGATTTAGGAAATCAGATATTTTCTGATGGTCAAGCTTAAGTGGCAGAAAATTTTGCAATGTGTATCTCTGTGACTTTGATCCAAGATCATTGATCATGGTTGACAAATCTGCATGGGAAGAGTACAACAAACTTCGGGCTAGTACTGGAAGAGCAGATTTGCCTCCATTGCCACTTTGCAGGAAAAAGCATCCTTGCATGGCAAATGCTTCTAGCATGCCCAATAAAAGAACTAAAAGACTTAATTTGGAAGAAAATTCAAACTAACCTGCCAAAAAGTAGAAAAGAAATGAAAACAGCCAAACTTTAATCCCTAAACATCAATTGATCAACCAAAGAAATGCTTGTTTTGCAAATTCAGTTGTGCAATCACTGAATCAATTGCCTGAATTTGTAGAGTATTTGCATAATTTTAACAACATGAATGGAGTACATCAAGAATTAAGCAATATCATTTTTAATAATCATAATAATGTCTCTAACTTAAGAAGAATAATTGGAGGAAGATTTCATGATGGAAATCAGCAATATGCTCATGAATTTTGGAAAGAACTCTCTCTACATTTGGACTTGGTATTTAGAGAAAAACTTCAAATTATTCAAACTGATCATACTAGATGCATCCGATTGCATCAAGCAAATTACCAAGCTTTAAATAACAATGTTTGCAATTGTAATTCAAGACCTGGATGTGGTATAGAATCTGAACTCTCATTTCAAATAAAAGAGGATTTGATATTAAATCCTATTAATGGCACACAACAATTTAAATCTCTACTTTCAACAACAAATACTTTGACTTTATACTGTGATACTTGTTCTGAAAATACTGAGCATCAAATAACTTCAAGAATTGAATTTACTAACGATTTCAAATATCTTGTCATCTCAATTAGTAGATTTTTTTTATTAATAATGAAGGAGAACAAAGAATTAATTGTGATATTATGAACTTTAGCTCAAAAAAGCAGCAAATATATGGCCCAAATTTCACATTAAAAGCTGCTATTCTTCATGAAGGAGCATCATCTACGGCAGGCCATTATACTTGTCTGGTAAAAAGTGGTGCTGAAAATTGGGATGAAATTAGTGACAACATTATCAAATGAAGGCACAATAAATTTCCTCCTAAGTTACCTAATGTGGTTGTATTGTTAATGGAAAAAATTTCGATTTTTGATTTTGAACTATTGATCTTGGACTACCAACTTATAATTAGGACTACTGTTAATTCTGGACTACTTCATTTTGTTTTGGACTACTTGCTGATTATTTGGGACTAAATCCTGATTCTGGACTACTTAATTTTATTTTTGACTACTTACTGCTTATTTTGGACTAAATGCTGATTTTCGACTACATAATTTTATTTTGGACTAACTGCTAATTATGGACAAATTATTGTTGAATTCGAGCTCACTGTTTATTGCCATTTTATTTATTTACTACTTAATTTTATTTATTTTTGACTCAGTCATTTTAATTGCTTATTTTTCTAGAATATTTAATAACTTCACTTGTTAAGTTAAACTCTAAATTGATCATTAGAGTATAGTCAATTATAGCTTTGTCTCTATGCGCACACCTGAAGGCTGTTCAGAAAAGGGTGTTCAGAAAAGGCAAATTTCTCTATTGATTATATTCTACAAAATACCTTTTCAATTTTAATATTTTGGATTTTATAGATATATTGAAATGAAAAATTAATTTTTATTGATAAAAAAAGGATTGTAAATGCCTTAGCAAATGGTCAAGGTAATTTAAATAAAATAATTTGCTGCAATGCCTTAAAAAAAGGGGGACTAGACCGAAAATTGCGGGCGCATGTGTATTAATATTCTTAAATAATAATAAACCTGGAAAAGTACAGGACAAGTAGAATTAACTCTTAAAATATTGAAGCTAGAATTTGAATTTGATGAATTAAATGTACAATAATAAGCCTATGACATCACACTTACTCACAAGGAGGTGAAGGTTGTTAAGATGGCATGGAACAGGACGTTTCGGTGCAGGCATTTCTGTGCCAGCTGTTCGGCACTAGCTCTTTCATGGATACATTTAGAATAACACAAGAATGACCTAAAGACAACCAAGATGATTTTTTACGTTAATTATTAATTAAATAATTAGAAACGATCTTGAAATCGCCTTGATTCATTGGGAACGGCCTAGTTAATCTTTGGTGCTAATCTCTAAAAGATAGTCTCTGCTTTCCTCATAAGAAAGGAACAGTAATCTAGATTATCAATCAGAATGATATCGCACTTGATCACTAAATTTTCTTTTTGAAATACAGTTGACATCTCTAATTGTCACTCAAGGGAACTGTAAAAATGACTGTCAATTAGGGAGAGACATAAAAAGTAAAAGTTGGGCCAAAAATGGCGCTGACAATTACGGAGAGTCAACTGTAATTCGATCCAGACAAATTTTGGCTTAACTTTTTTTAAAATGTAAAATTTAGCTCATTACGTTTTACTATTAATTTCAATTAATTTTTAATGTCAATTTTTAATGTCAATTCTTAAAGTAATACAAAAGGGACAAAAAAAGTGACAACTTAAATGAACTGACAATTTATGTACAAAAGATTGATGACGTTAATTGCATTTGGTTGGCAAAATGGTGATTGCTGACTTAGGCAAACTGATAACTTAATATCTAATAAATCCCCTAATTCATTATTATTTCTTATTATCTCTTGGCATTGCTAATTTTACTGTATATTTAATTCATCAAATTCAAATTCCAGCTTCAATATTTTAAGAGTTAATTCTACTTGTCCTGTACTTTTCCAGGTTTATTATTATTTAAGAATATTAATACACATGCGCCCGCACTTTTCGGTCTAGCATATATATATATATACATATATATATATATATATATTCCCATTCGTAGAAGTAAAACACTTCATGTACTAAGATATATTTAGGGTTCCTTAGCATGAAATTGTTATTCTCAATCTGCACCATATTTCGCCTAATATATACATATATCTATATACATATCTCTATATACATATATCTATATACATATTTCTATATACATATATCTATATACATATATCTATATACATATTTCTATATACATATATCAATATACATATATCTATATACATATTTCTATATACATATTTCTATATACATATATCTATATACATATTTCTATATACATATATCTATATACATATATCTATATACATATTTCTATATACATATACGCATAAACATTTATGCATAACCATAAATACAGGCTCATTCACAGACACGTATATATCTAGGATAATGTTTAATTTTGAAGACGGAGGAGTGAAAGAGAATATTACATGTAGTGCAAAATACCTATAATATTTATTAGGCGAGGATTTGACTCAATTTACACAAGGGCGTAGCTTTGGTTTCCACACCATTCGTCAAACTAATGCCTTCGAAAGATACTACAATCAACTAATAAAATATTAATATATTTGTGAGTGTCACACGGGCACCACTTTGGATGTATATGTGTATAATGTTCGTAATAAAATTCAGTAAAGATAGTTAATTACTTATTATATATTCACATAGTGATATGAAATTCGTTGTCTTTTACTCTCATATCAGTGTCGACACAATGGGATGCATTTCCCAGCTTATAGTGAATATATGAGGGCCGCTTTGTCGTCATAATTAAATTTTCATAAATATATTATATAGCTTATCAGAACCGTTATTTGTATTCCACTGACGCTGTCGATGAAAGATTGGTAATTATGAAGATGAATCTAAAAGCAACTAATTTAATTAATCTGTAAATTAGTATCAATATCTCATACTCCGATTCTTTGTAAGTAATACTATATAGGAAGTATATACATCATTAAATTCAAAGCTAATTATGTGTACATGAAAAGATATTTGGTAATATT
Organism: Eledone cirrhosa; assembly: GCA_964016885.1. Taxonomy (NCBI): domain Eukaryota; kingdom Metazoa; phylum Mollusca; class Cephalopoda; order Octopoda; family Eledonidae; genus Eledone; species Eledone cirrhosa. The sequence continues at coordinate 133,581,623 of OZ024745.1, forward strand.
TCTCGATTCATATGACTCTGGCTGTTCCTGTGCCGTTGTATTTCATTATAATTCTCATATCTCTGGCACTTCAGACCATACATCTAATTTTCATATTTAACGTGGAGATATTACAAGTGGGTTATATTGCAACTTGACATAAATGGATTTAGCAATTTAGTTATGAAATGATAAAATTATATTACTGTAATCTCCTAAAATATAATAATTATGAATGTATTTACCACAGTGTGTTCAAGAATACCTGTTCTCCGTGCACAGACATTTATATATATATATATATATATATATATATATATATATATATATATATATATATATATATATATTATAGTTGAGACAGTAAACAAAAAACAAAAAAACAACGTGGAAGCGAATAGGCAGTACAAATGTTAATATTAGTTTCACGCTTGAGAGTATATATATATATATATATATAAGAGATATTTAATTTGTTGGAAATCCAACAAATATAGATGTTTACAACTGATTCAAACCACTCGACAGTTATCTGACATCCCTCGTAACTCATATTATAAACAAACTATCCTTTAAAAAACACATATGCTATTATTAAAATACATATATAGATATTTATATATTATTATAAGATAAATAATTCTCCATATATAGATAAATGTCTGAATATATTTTCCCTAAATTAACGTTCAAGTGCTCTTCCTTTTCCTTTTTCTTTCTTCTTTAACAATTTTAGTTTGATAATTTATATAGCTTCGTTAAATTAACAATATTCTGAAAACATTCTAAATGTTGAAAATTTTTGAATCCACAAATTATTCTAATCTCACAAATTTTCAACATCCTTCGTAACTCATATTTGTTTATATAAACAATCAATGCATACGCAACTTATTAATATATATAGAGAGATATTTATATACATATAACCTATCCTAATGTAATAAGATAAAAAATACTTACAACCATAATTCTTCATATTTTATAACTCATAATATAGGTAACAAAACTCTTTTCCCCCAAATTAACGTTATTCTTTTCTCTTTCTTTTCTTTACTTATCATAAATATTAAAATTTTCCATAGCGTCTAAAATAACGTTTTTTTCAGCCCTTTAATATACACATCATTTGCATAATCATATTAATAATTTTAAATATCTGACTTTTCTCCTCTCTTCCATTCACTTTCCAGGGATAATTTGAACCGTTAAGGTATATCATACTTGGTCATGTCAAATATTTATAAAACATTTTGTATTTTATCTGATGATAGCGTACCAACAGTTTTGGTACCCTTGAAATATATATAATAGAATAAATATGGTTTTATAAATATAGTTTCCATTTATTTAATATCAATTGTATATATATATATATATATATATATAGTATTAGTTATACTATTTATGGTTATGTAAACACAAAACCTTAAGCAGTTGTAAGTATTTTACACACACCCTAAATAGTGGTAGGCAGTAATGTATTACTACCTTATTACCAGTAAGTTAAGTAGCTCAATGTAAAAACATCAGATGATTTACAGAGCAGTTATATGAAATATAAGAATCAAAGAACTGTTCAAAACATTATTGTGCTTACAGCTGTTTCCTCCAAACCGAGGTTTGGATTCTTCGGAGCAATTTATTAATGCATGGACAGTTATATGACCTCCTTTTCAGCCGAGAGACATACCAATACATATTCAAACATTGATACATATTCAAACATTGTGGGTCAACATTCATTACAAAATTTAGAGTGGCAGTACACACTTCGAGATTACATTTATATTAATAGGTACAATCAAAAATCAAAGATATAGGTTAAAGTACAACATGAAGATAAGTGGTTATATGGTGCAAATGTTATATGTGTGGCACGCATGTGCGTCTTGTTTATATAGTGTGGCAGAGAGATATGTGTGGTAGAGGCACTTAGGTAGGTAAATAAGAGTGTTAGGTTGGTAGATCTGGTGGCAAAGTCTTTATATGATTGATGTAGTCTGTGTGTGGAGAAATATTATAAGTATTAAAGATAGTGCAAGCATTAAAAGTGTTATAAGTATTGGAGATGCACAACGCAGGGATGTCAAGTAATTCATGTACTTCGGCATTTTCATGGTCAAGGGAGTGTATATTTCGATTATATGCCTTTCACATAATCCACGACAATCCAGTTAGAGATCGTAGTCTGGTGTTCTTTAGTTCGATACAGGAGGTTGTTACGTTTCGAGAGACGCCATTGAATACCGGAAGTGTGTGTGTGGCTAAGGGGAGTTAATGCATGCGGGGAGGTAACTCTGGGGTTTCTATATCATATATATATATATATATATATATATATATATATATATATATGTGTGTGTGTGTGTGTGTGTGTGTGTATGTATATATATATATATATATATAAATAGGAACGAGTAGGACCCCGACGGCTGAGCTCAAGCCGTTTCGACGGCTAATTCTGGACTGCTAATTCTGGTTCCTTACCACATTTCCTTCGTTATATATAAATATATATATATATGTATATGTGTGTATATATATACAGAGAGGGCGTGATAGAGATAGAGGTATATAGATATATATATATGTGTGTGCATGTGTGTGTGTGTGTACATTAGGAGTAGTGTGCACCAGATGAGGTTCACTTAAATGACGTTCTTTATTCACGTACCGAATCCATTCCACAGTTTGGTAACCTGGTGTTATTAAAGTAGTAAAACGTTTTTATCACGGATTCTTTGACCGTCCTCTATCTCCTCTTTATTTCCATGCTGTTCTAGTTCCTCCATTTTCTCTTAAAAAGGCGCTTAAAAAGGTCATGGTGACAAACGTGCAAGCTGCATGATTGGACTTCCACTAATTCTTCAACGTTAAGCACGAAAACTGCGTTGTCAAATCTAGGGTGCTTGCCGTTTAATGGGCCCGGGTTGCGGAGGCGCGGCATGGCAACAAAGCCACGATCTGGTCTTTGGCGCACCACGACGGGGACATGTTGTTTAATGCCGACCAGACATGTGCGGCCTGCCGTTGCTCTCGGCAACCGAGGTGGTGTGCTGCAAAAAGTGTTCAAATTGAAACCTGTTGGTTCGTTGAATATGTATTACCATATTTCCATTATTCACATTCCAAACGACCTAGAGCTTGTTTCGGTTGACAAGTTAAGTTTCTTGGAAACAAACCAAAATAAACAAAGTAAGTGATTATATTTCTTTTCTGTTTGTTACTTTCTATGTTAGGCTATTTCCTTTTGTACCCCCCCCCCCTCTACATGTATGTGGCTTGAGGAATATAGAATAGAATTTTCGAACGCCCGCAGTCGGTTCCCATCTTTCTGAATAACTTTCTATTACATCAACCAAAATAAACTGTATATAATATAAAAGAGATCGGGTAAGCAAAGGAACGTTCCCATATTGCAAGGAAATCTCTTAATCCAGATATGCACTGGGGAATTACAGTTATTTTCTTTTTAATGAACCTCTATTTTGGGCAATAAATACTGCGCTGTTCTTGGCACGGGACAATGATTGTAAAGATACAAGGCCAAGCAATGGTTTTTGGCATGTAATAAATGCATATTTAATGTCCTATTACTAACATCGTTTGCAAACCTTCTATTCTGAAACTTTTCCAACTAATTTATTTGACTAGATTATCTACGATAATAATAATTTCAATTTGGAAACTAAGCGTAAACTGCTGTCGATGTGTTAGGATTTATCAGTGTCTTGTCGAGGCGAAACAATTAGATGTGCATAGCTTTATAGAACCTAATAAACCTTCTTACCTAATGGTACTGATTTATAGTTTAAAATCCAATAGATATAGACATAATGTGCTGTCTGATGTGCAAAGCATATGTGTTGTGTCTCTTTCCATACTTTTATTAATGTGTCAGTAACGATGTTTAAGCAATTGAATCGAAATGTTATGAGATGTTTCGCGTATAGAATTCAGCTAAGGTATACTCAACTACCAAAGCTGCCGTTTGAATTCCCGTATCAATAAATAAATAAATTGTTTGATATAGTTTATAGCCGAAAGAGTTAATAAGCGTTTCGTTGGCTTAGTAATATTGTGTCGCATATTTCACAATTATATTGTCACATACTCAAAGAGGATCCGATATGAATAAACATTAGCAGATTTGTTCATGCGAATGTAAATGGAAATACATGTATATAAGTGTGTGATTTTCAACGGAATATGAAATGCTAGAAGTCATGTACTCATTTTTGTCCACAGTATGTTTGTATATCATTATCATCATCGTCGTTTAACGTCTATCTTCCACGCTAGTATGGGTTAGATGGAAGTTATTCCACTTGAGGAAAGATTGATCAGATGACCGTGTCTTGCTCGTATAGGACTGTATATGGCCGGTTTCTACGGCTGGATGCCCTGCCCAATACCAACCACATTTACGTATACTCTACCGATTGTCTTGTTATTTCTGTTTACCTTTTACATACATATATGTATGTATATAAATATATATGTGTGTGTGTGTGAGTGTGTTTGTGTTTGTGTGTGTGTGTACGTATGTGTCTGTATGTGTGTGTATATATATATATATATATATATATATATATATATATATATATATATATATATATATATAAATTTCTTTAAGTCGTTTGGAAGCCTCGACAATGCAGATGGGTAAATCTCCTGCTAACAAGATCCGGTGGTGGAGAGAGAGATGTAAGTGAGTCTACGTTGAGATGCGTGGCGTGTATATGACTGTAACGTGTAGATGAATGAAGGAAAGATCGTAAAGGATAAAAATAAAAATAACAACACGAGAAAGAGTTACCATGGGAGAGGTTTAATTGTCCATAATATTTCGGATTCACATCCATCAACTGGGATTTTTTCCGGGGGGTGGGAGGTTGTCTGGCGAAACGTGTCCTCCGCTGTTCGTTGTTTTGAATATCTGAGGTATTCAGCAGAGCGCGCGTGCGCGTGAAATCGGGTCGGTCAGGCAGAGGTCAGCGGCCGAAGTAGTTCTTTCAATTGTGGGAGTGGGGTGCCGCTAGCTGTCAGTCCATTCTCTGCCTGTTTGGTGAATGTTACTGTGTGTGTGTGTGTGCGTGTGTTGTTGTCTCGCTTGAGTGTGTGTATGTGTGAGTGTGGTGTTGCCTTGTTCCTCTGTATTAGCAGTGTAATATGTTCGTATGGTGGAATGCTACTGTGTGTGTGTGTGTGCGTGTGTTGCTGTCTCACTTGTGTGTGTGTGCGTGTGTTGCTGCATCGTTTGTTAACTTAAACCAACCACCTCATTTCGCTTCTCTCGGATCGGTTGTTTAGTTGTGGCCCTAGGCGTTTGATCCAAAGTGCTTCCTTGATACGTAACGTGCCGATGTTTCTTTTTGTCGCTAGAATTGTGACAATGGCCCTTCCGTCTTTGTTTCCGCATTTGGCTATGTGTTTCCGGAAAGACGAGGCCCTGGTTTTAGTGTGTTCCTTGATCCGGATGTGCAACGGCCGGATTGTGCTACCTATATAGTATTGGTTGCACTTGTTACATTCTATCTTATACACGACGTATGTGCGTAGGCAACAGTTCGCATGGCGCATCGGACAGTCTCTGAGGAAGCACGCGTCAGTTGATTTCCAGGGTTTCCTGGAGAGGCATCTTCGCAGGGAGGGGCCCGAGTGGGCCAGGTGGATGTCGAGGCCTTCCCTCCGTATAGCCTTGCGGATAGCGTTGGTGGTATTCTCGCCCAGGTGCGACATTTTAAGGAAGCACTTGCCTTGGGTGCCTCTCTGTCTCTTGTGTCTGGTGTCTCCTACTCTGTCTGTGAGCGAGGTATGGTACTCGTTCGTCTCCACATTAAAATATGTTATTTCAATCATATTATACCATAAATCAGCATAAATATATCTTTTACAGTCTAACATCCGTATTTTGCAGAGCATTATCAATTCAGAATGTTATTTAGATACACTAATTAAGTCTATTACTATAATGGTTGAGAACGTAGCAAGCAAAAAATATAGTTACTGTGGCTACCGCCGATTGAACACGGGATATACTTATATATATATATATATATATATATATATATATATATATATATATATATGGAATAGAATGAAACGAAATTTCATTTCTCACTCTTAGTACGGCACTTACTTAAATGTAAGTATGTATGTATACGTACATACATATATGTATACAGACGTACAGTAGTATGTATATATATACATACATGCACCACACATATATATATGCACGTATCGGTTTACCGAACATTTATTGTAATACTCGGTTTGTTTGTTTGTAAACAAACAAACAGCCCTAATTACGCCGTACAGTTTTTAGTCAACCACGTCACCTTTTTGTTCAACACTGACACAGGAATGATGTACTAGTTTCAAGCTTATTAGCTATCGTTAGCATCGTATACTTTCCTGCCAGATGGTTGAACGTCTGAAAGTATATACTTTCCTTATGCATATTAACGGCTGAGCAGCCTAATTTGCATATAGAGTGAGTTCAGTCGGCCGGGCACACCGAAAACGATAAATGAAATATATAAACGAAGATGTAAACGAAGATCGCTGGTATATATATATACAGCGTCCCTCGGCCAGCGTCCAGCTCAACAAATCTAGTGATTTGCAGTTATTCAGCTGCAATTACCTGTTCAGAGTGCACACATTTAGTTTTAATGTAGAGCATTGGCTGCGTTTTTAATTAGAAACGGATGTTAAAATTCCTGAACGATCGTTTCTGTGTAATATTTCCTTACAAATGCAGATTTTACATATATATATATATATACGTACACACATTCATATATATATGTATGTGTGTGTTTCTGTGTTGTGAGTGTGTGTATACATGTATGTATGTATGCATGTTTGTATGTATGATATAGTGCCTGTGGAGAAAAAATGTTTGTTGTGAATTAAGCTAATATGAGTTAAATTATGCGTGCCGCAGGAGAGGTCAAGTATATGGAAAGAATTCATGTGTAATTGTAAATTATATGAAGCTCGGTTAGCAAAGCCAGAGGCAGTATACAGTAACTCACTAAAAACTGGTTGATTTTCTCACTCACACAAAACGTATTACAATGTAGTTTCTCTCTGTATTAATTATTACAATAAATGCATTTTTCGTCATATATTTTTTTTTCTTTGCAATTTTATGTTCCATATGAATTAACTTTTACCAAAATATTTCATTGCTGGTGACGAAATCAGCTGGAAAAATTCGGCGGCCATATTCACAGTATACCTTCCATCACAATACCTTCACATTATACCTTCCTTCACAATACCCTCTTTGTGTTTTCTTTGTATGATTTCATATTTTACATCTTTATTTTAATCATTCATGTTTCTATGTGTTTATTTACTGGTTACAGTGCGAGCGTGAAGAAAAGTAATCTTTTGATCATAGTACAACATCGTAAATAAATTATAGTGAATAAATATATAATAATGATGATAACAACAACAACAACAACAACAATAACAACAATAAAAACAACAACAACAACAACACCAATAATAATAATAATAATGATAATAATAATAATAATAATAATAATAATAATAATAATAATAATAATAATAATAATAATAATAATAATAATAATAATAATAATAATAATAATAATGATGATGATGATGATGGTGATGATGATGATGATGATGTTGATATTGATAATAATAATCAAAATAAGGATTTTATAGAGAACGCAACTTAAACAAAATAAACAATTTCACATTTAGTAAAAAAAAACAAAAAAAAGAAAGAGAAAGCCAATGAATAAGTGAGGCTAGGTTTTATTATGAAATATTTAATATTCACAGTGAACAAATACAAATAAAGCGAAGAGATTGGTAAGAGACGTTGAACGCCGTTATTGGAAGGAATATTTCCAATAGATAAATATCTTTATCATCAAACAACTAATACTCATCTTAACGGAAACGATTTGAATACAACGGCTGCCATCTCCTTCTACACAAACCTTTCGGCGTCTTGTATTTGTATATATATATATATATATGTGTGTATATATATATATATGTATGTATATATATATGTATGTATGTATTATTATATATGTATATATATGCTACATGTAATACATATAAACATATATGTATATATATATATAACTATGCATATAGATATATAGATATACGCACACACACACATACATACACACATACACACGCTCATATATATATACGTATATATATATATATATAACTATGCATATAGATATACACGCACACACACATATATACATATGCATAGCATAATAAATACACTGATATGTCTTTGACATGAGTGTATGCGGTACCTTCCAGAATTTTCTTCCGTGTTATATTAGTTGGGTTTTTTTTAATATTTTATATGCATTTAATGGCAACTAGTTTTAGGTTTACTTCCTGCACTATCCTTTATCCTATCTTTCGTTGAATGTGCATTTCCCTTTATAGTTTTCGAAACATTACACTTTATGTATTTAATAAATTATACTGTGTATAATACGGCACGCTATTAAAGATTAAAATCTATAGATGTTTTCAATGAGTATTCTGTCTTTTCCGAATCAATATTTATAATTTAGTGATGATATAGTTATCTTTCTTTTACTCGTAATAAGCTTAGTACAATGATTGTGTATTGATAGATAAATATATGAGATGCAACTCCTATTTCAATCCTGAGTTGAAGGGAATTTGCTTCCCATACACAACTTATAAACTTTGAATAGAGAACAACTATAGTGACTTCTCTTTCAGTTCTAAACTATAGAACCGTTTGATGAAATTAAAATGATAATAATAGAATATGTATTAATATGATTTATCCGCCGTAGATTTAATCTATCGACCGTTTTAACATCCATACGTACAAATATTCAGGCGAGATAACATACTCTAGTATAACATGTTCCTTTCTTCCCATCTGTTTGATGCCCTGAAAGTAATCATAGACGTTGTCCTTTCGCCTCTCACTAAACTATATATGAATAAAAAATGCTACCCTACCTCATATTATTCCACTCTCCTGCTACTTTGTCTGATGCTAGCTTGCCTGTTTCATAACATTTTTACATGCGTATGTTCAGTATCAGTAGCTCTTGTATATTCCAGTACATTTTATAGCTTAGTTACTATATATCTGATTGCAGTAAGCTTTGGACTTATTGTAATACCCACAAGTCTTTAATTTAACCATGATGATTAAGTAGAAGTACGACGGCCTGGTGAAACTGATTTACTCAAATACTTCACAAATAGTTTAGTTACAAAAAGAGGGTGTATTCCGTAGTACACCTTCTTAAAACTGAATGTAGTTACAGAACGTACCACCGTAGCTACCATCAAAATATTTACGTTGAGCATGAATGGAATCCTTGTTGAGATCATCCTATTTAATTCATAGCTTTAATGCTCGTAGACAAAACTCCAAATCCAGAAATCCCACTTGCCATTCCTTTAACGTAGGAACGACTAAAATGTGAAGGATGCTACTAGCTAATGAGAAAACATTGACGGTTTGACTCTGAATTGAATTGCATGTTAAGAACCACATCAACAAACTAATATATTTAGAATACTAAGTTTTCTGTAAATCCTAAGACACTTGATGTACGTTAAAGCCTACTGCTTGAGTGAAAATGATTGGATAAAAATCAGTGAGCAGCTATTAAAAGGAACTTTATCAATATTATCATGAATGTTATCTTTATCATCATTATAAGTTGATGTAGAGTGCCGGTTTAAAATATTTTCATTATTTACGTTTGTACAATTCCTAGTTCAAATCCCTTCGGTGTCAATATGATATCTTGAAAGATCATAGTAATAGATTCAGAAATATGCAAATGTTCCATAACATCAATTGATATGCTGACTTATGTTTGTTGGAGTTTTGGTATTTCAATAAATCATACATATATCTGACATTGCTTCAACTGACTGTTTAGAAAGACATTTTCGGGTCATTAACCGGAAAAGATAATCCGAAGAATTATTTCAAGAATTCGGTCAGTCCCATTCATTTCGAATGATGTAAAACCCTATTGCTATCTCACATTAAATTGATATGAAGCATTTGTTCTTACCGTAAAATAAAAGATCGCAAACCAACGAGCAAACATAATAGAATAGTGCGTACGAAAGAAATAATGGTCGACTGGAATATGCTGGGATATATATATATATATATATATCCCAGCATATTCCAGTCGACCATATTTCTTATATATTGTTTCTTATATATATATATATATCCCAGCATAGTCCAGTCGTCCATTATATATATATATATATATATATATATATATATATATATATATATAGAGAGAGAGAGAGAGAGAGAGAGAGAGAGAGAGAGAGAGAGAGAGAGAGAGAGAGAGAGAGAGGGGGAGAGGGGGGAGAAATAAAGAGAGAGAGATTTGGGAATAGAGAGAAACAGAGGGTTAAATCCTTCAATAAGTATTTTAATCTAGTTACGTATTGAGCACTTAAATCAGATAATACTTTAGATTTCCATGTAATTACAATAATCAATATTATTATATAATTTATGTATCGTGTATCAGAAGCAGTAAAAAAAGCTGAACTGTGTGTGTATATGCTGAGTGTGTGTGCTTGTGCATATGGATCTGTGTATGTATGTGTGTTTGTTTGTATGGTGTGTGGAGCGAGATATTTCTCGCTAGCATGTTACATGGATAGCTACGTACCTACACAAATAGATTGATAGACAGATAGTTTAATGCATAGATAGATAGATATATATATACAGATAGATAGAAAGAGAGAGAGAAACAGAGAGACAAGCAGATAAATATTATGTATATAGATATATAGAGAGAGAGATGGACAGGGGGTAGATAGATAGATAGGTATATATATATAAGTTGAAATAAAATGAAAACGAAATTTCATTTCTCACTCTTAGTACGGCACTTACTTAAATGTAAGTATGTGTGTATACGTACATACATATATGTATACAGACGTACAGTAGCATGCATATATATATATATATATATATATATATATATATATATATATATATATATATATATATATATATATATATATATATATACATACAGGTACACATACATATATGCACGTATCAGTTTAGCGGACGCTTATTATAACGCCGCTTTGTTCGTTTGTAAACAAACTGAACAGCCTGAATGTTATGCCGTACGGTGTTAAGGCAACCACGTCACCTTTTTGTTCAACACTGACACAGGAACGATGTACTAGTTTCAAGCTCGTTAGCTATCATCAGCACCGTATACCCATCTGCCAGATAGTTGAACGTTCGAAAGTATATACTTTCCTTATGAAAATTAACCGCTGAGCAACCTAATTTGCATATCGAGTGAGTTATGTCGGTCAGGCATACCGAGAACGATAAGTTGAAATAAAATGAAAACGAAATTTCATTTCTCACTCTTAGTACGGCACTTACTTAAATGTAAGTATGTGTGTATACGTACATACATATATGTATACAGACGTACAGTAGCATGCATATATATATATATATATATATATATATATATATATATATATATATATATATATATATATATATATATATATATATATATATATATATATATACATACATACAGGTACACATACATATATGCACGTATCAGTTTAGCGGACGCTTATTATAACGCCGCTTTGTTCGTTTGTAAACAAACTGAACAGCCTGAATGTTATGCGGTACGGTGTTAAGGCAACCACGTCACCTTTTTGTTCAACACTGACACAGGAACGATGTATTACAGATATAAAAAACACAGAAGCGAAAAGCGAAAACCAACCAAACAGTGAGTAGCATGCATATATATATATATATATATATATGCATGCTACTGTACGTCTGTATACATATATGTATGTACGTATACACACATACTTACATATATATATATATATATATATATATATATATATATATATATATATATATATATATATATATATAGAGAGAGAGAGAGAGAGAGAGAGAGAGAGGGGGGGGGGGAGAGAGAGAGAGAGAGAGATGGAAAAGGGGGTAGATAGATAGGTATATATATATATATGTATATATATATATATATATATATATATATATATATATATATATATATATATATATATATATAGAGAGAGAGAGAGAGAGAGAGAGAGAGAGAGAGAGAGAGAGAGAGAGAGAGAGGGAGAGAGAGAGAGAGATGGAGAGGGGAGTAGATAGATAGGTAGATAGATAGATAGATAGATAGATAGATAGATAGATAGATAGATAGATAGATAGAGTTTTGCGAGGTTTTTGATATGAAATCGTGTGTCGAAACAAATATTGTTATACTTGGGGAGGGTCATATTTGTGTAATATTGCCAGAATTAATAACAGAACACACTCACTGTTTGGTTGGTTTTCGCTTTTCGCTTCTGTGTTCTTTATATCGGTAATTTAATTTATTCGGTCCTCAATGTTGCCATTGACTGACCAACGGTCAAAAATACAAATACAATGTGGACACAAACACATATATACAGTTTATCAAAGTTCTTTCGTTGCACATCTGCAACGACGTCAGTGGTGCTATTGTTTCCTCCCGTTGCATTGTATTTTCTACGCCATCTTTATTTAGTCTGTTTATATATTTATTTATTTGTTTTTGTTTTGTTTTTTGTCTTCTTTGCGCATGCGTTCGCGTGTGTGTATAGTGTTTTGTTTTATGTGTGTTCTGATTGGGTGACTGTGTATTGGTTAATGTATTCTATCTTTACTAGTGTGTGTTTATATGTGTTTGTTGTTATTGTGCTTGTGTATGTATTTATTTATTTATCTATTTATTTATTTATATATACTTCTCTTAGGTCAGTGTTGTTTGTTTGGGTGTTGTTGTTGTTGTTATTTCATTAATTTTTTCTGTTTAGCCTTGGCCTTCTAAGTTCTATTTCACTAGCCTCTCTGATTTGCCTATCTGCTGGGTCATTTCTATGTTTAGATATTATTCTAATTTCTATGTTGTCTATGTTACCGTCGTGTTGTTGTCTGGCATGTTTGTATAGTACTGAACCGTTTTTTTTTTGTCCTTTTAGATCCCCCAGTGTTGGTCTATCTACAGAGGATTGGCTCAGGATCACCATTTGTAGATCTGGCTCCATTATTGATCTGTTCTTCTGACTGGCGATGCGACAAATACACATACATAAAGCCTTAACATAATATATTCTTTCCATTTACCTTTCACATCCAGCCCTGTCTCTACATGTGCGTTTATCTTCATAATTACGCATGATGTTGAACTAGCCTGCTTTTAAATTCCCTTTTTGGCATATTATAAACAGTGGGCCTTGGTTATCGTGTCTTTCAGCTCTGCTGATGATCGATTCCAACGGTGACCATCCCCACTGAAAGTTTCGTGAAATAGTCTTTTTTAAGACTATACAGAGCATTTGTAGTTTTTCCAAATTGAAGGTTGAGTATTTTGAATTTTATTTTATTCTGAGTTAAGGCTCTATTAATTTTTCCCTGGATTTCACCAAATTCTGTGGATGAATCTATATCCTGATTCTTTTTGAATTGAGTTTGAATTATTTTGCCACATCTTACGTTAACTATTTTTCCATTTTGACGCTATAGTCACTTATATATTATGGAATACTGTTGGCTTCTTGCTACAATAATTTCTATACCTTTCATTTATATATATATATTTTATTTATATATATATATATATATATATATATATAAATTTTTAGTATATGCTGGTTGTTTACCGACACATCAGTATGCAGATTGGGGCACTCGACGAAGTACGCAGGTTGGTTTTGTTACTTCCGAGTAATGTAAAATAAATCATATGATTCCAGTTCCTCAGAGAAATAACAACCCAACTAGGAGCTGGACATATCGGAGTATTGACGGAGTGAAACACTTTAACAACATGTGTACCTGTCTCTACCACACCAATTCGAACTGCCTGAAGAGGTCACAGCCAATGATGGCTGTCACGGAAATATATATAGCAGTACATCGTTAATAAACGAAGCCAATTCTTAAATATTTGACTTAATTATTATATTTTATATATATATATATATATATATATGAGAAAAACCACAGACTCTCCATCTCAACTCTACTTTTGAAAAGCAGAAGAACTGCGAAACCGGTAAAGGAACCAAATAAATATATATATATTTTTAAATAAGACTCCAGTTGCATTTTCGATTTCATCTTTTTTTTCTTTTCTCTCTCTCTCTCTTTCTCTCTCTCTCTCTCTCTCGCTCTATATATATATATATATATATATATATATATATATATATATATATATATATATATATATATATAGAGAGAGAGAGAGAGAGAGAGAGAGAGAGAGAGAGAGAGAGAGAGAGAGAGAGAGAGAATTCACAAGAATCAAAGCTTTGTTCAAAGCATTTATTCACTTACAATTGTTTCATCCAAACCTAGGCTTGGAGTCTTCGGACCTTTTTTTACTGCTTGTACATATAATTGACCTCCTATCCAACGCAAGAGACATACAGATACATATATATATATTGATGTACAGTGGAGTGACATATATTATACTATACTATATTTGTATAGCAATTCAAATTTAAAATCAAAATTAAAATAGATGCGGCAGATAACACAGATTTAACACGTATTTTGACGTAGGCACGTTGACACAGCAACGTATTTTGACGTAGGCACAGACACAGCTACGTATTCTGACGTAGGCACAGACCCAGCAACGTATTTTGACGTAGGCACATTGATACAGCTACGTATTTTGACGTAGGCACGTTGACACAGCTATGTATTTTGACGTAGGCACAGATACAGCTACGTATTTTGACGTAGACACAGACACGGCTATGTATTTTGACGTAGGTACAGACACGGCTACGTATTTTGACGTAGGCACAGACACGGCTACGTATTTTGACGTAGACACAGACACGGCTACATAGACACATTTTGACGTTAATGCTGTCCGGCATCGCTGTCGTAATACTGTCGGAAGGCAACGAAGATTTACCGCGTCCATTTTCTAGAGTGAATGACATTTTAAACGTGTCGCATACATTACAATATTTAAGTAATAGACGACTATCACCTAGCAATCCTCGAATAATATATGTCATAAATAAACCACGAGTATTTTCTTGCAATTTGTAAGCAAATCATTAAGTCGCGATTATATTTTCGGGACACATCATAAGCTTGTAAATGTAGGCATTTATATTGTTTCCCACTATTGCATTTAAAGTGCCTCAAGCACAATATATCTGTTGAATATGCATGTTTTCTACTTGTCTTTCCCAAATGACAGACAAAATGCTTTATTTGTGAGGTGTACGAAAATGGTTATAATTCCAGTGCTTATTTATAGAAATCAATGTAATATGATATCGTTTGCTCAACCTCAATGATGCTAGAATCTTCTACCCATATTAGTAATCAATATCCTGTAAAAGTGTGAAATACATTCGTAACTTCGTTGCATTGAAGCCAATATAAGTGTGTTTATAAAAAGAAATAGAATTCTTACATAAATTTTCTAAATTGTCATTATTGCATGTTGCATAATAACAGTTCTGAAAATTGCAGAAATCAAATTACTAGCTTAAAGTGATATATTCAAATTTATTTACTGAGGCGAAACCAATAGAAACATTAAATGCGTAGGCATCAGCATCATTTCAATGTATCATCATAGATTTTCAAAGAAATATTTTCAATGAAGCCTTGCTTGATTTCTAGTTAAGTTTCATGTAAGCAGTATAATTAATGTAATTCCGGATTCCTCTTTGCGATTTTTCATTTTTTTTTTATATCGTTTCTCCCAGTACTTGTTTGTTATGGTTCTTGTTTAAATATAATCGTTTTTTTACCTCTCTGCTTTAAAATATCCATTTATTATATTGTAGATCTACATAGGTATTCTATGATTTTATCAAAGAGTTGATTGATGCATTAACTGTATTATCTAAATGAATGGGAATAGTTAAAGAAATTTCTAAAAGAAAAGATCAGATCAAATAATTGAAATTGGGACTGTATTGGTTAACTTGAGTCGCAGCGGTTCAAATTACTTTTCGTTTCCTTCTTTCCTAGTTTCTTCATTTCCATGTAAGCAGTTGGATGTTTTTGTATGCATTTAAGTATGCATATATGTGCGTGTTAATATTATAAACAGATATATAGTAAGCATGTATTTTGCTTTGAAAACCTATAGAATGCAAATAAACCACTGTTTCTTTTCCTGTCTCTGTACAGAAAATTAGATCAGTAAGAGTAGAAGCTGGTTTTACCCAGACTCCTGCAGATAATGCTTATTCACTTTCTGGCTGCAGAGACACCGTTGACAGATTGTTATTTATAATAAGAGCAAAAGCTGACTGTCATGCGTTTGCATAATAGTGCAAGCGGTCGTAATGAAAATTAATTAATTAGTATTTGCAATGTACGTGTTAAGGAAAATATAAAACATAGGGAATACTTAGGAGAGTATGTATTTTTTAATTAATTACCTCGTTGAGAAATGTAATGTACCAAGGAAAGTGATCGATATGGTTAATTTCCACGAATGTTATAGAACCCTTAAATATTGTTTTCTACTTAGAAAATACAGCTACGTTAATTGAGTGTCTAAAATGGAAGCTCCAACCGTTAAGGTTGTCTTTTTTTCCGGGTATGTCAATATTTATTTATAAAACAAATCTGTATTTTATCTGATGAAAGCGCACCATAATTTGCCTTGGTTGCCCTTGAAATATATATAATAAAATAAATATGGTTTTATAAATATAGTTTCCATTTATTAATATATTGTGTATATATATATATATATATATATATATATATATATATATATATATATATATATATAAATCTGAGTGCGTTTGAGTGTGGGTGTCTGTGGGTGTGAGTGTCTGTGCCTGTGTGTGCCTCGAATCTATGATAGGCAAAGTTGACTTCGTGGGTTTATGAAATGAGAGACCAAAGAGCTAAAACGAATACCACAATCCGTCCGACGTCCTAACCACTCTGCCAATTTGTAGCCATATGTTCTATGGTACATTATTTCATAATACATATCGAAGTCTTACAAATTCAATATCAATAAGTGTATAAATCACTTGATGATTAATAAGAAAGTTTAATTACCGTTTATAATAAGTATTTTCCCAAATAATTATAACAAGATATTACATATTACTTATTTAACTACTTGGTTTCAACTGGAATGTATTTAGTTCATATAAATTCTGTGTACTTGTCTATTAAGAAAAACCTCACGAAACATATTGTCAAACCACTACACATATCTAATTTGTGTTAAACTACTTTCATGTATATGAACTGAATATATGACAGCACAACAACGAATTATCAGAACTGTAAACAATCAAGCATATGTAATGTCTATTCTAGAATATACAAATACATTCTAAATCTTAGTGCAATTCTATAACACCTCAACTAATTTTGCATAAAGAGCTTTTCAAATCCTAACGGGTAAATTAGCTATTACACATGTAGATCAAGATATAATGCCAATTACAATTACCAAATAGAAAGTTTGCCTATGTTAGGATCTTATTTATAATTTACAATTAACAAAGGATAAAATTTACAATTTCTAAACTGATATTTCCGGTTGAAAGGAAGAAAAATTAGGCTGTGTTAGATACAGGAAATATTTCAACATTCCAACTGCCAAGTATACTAGCTACACTGATCCATTAACACGCCATCATATAAGACTCTCAGCAGTTACACATTCTGATTATTGTAATAGAATTTTAGATAGTGTTTGATTTCCTCGAGGTGAGATATTGGCAAGGTCAGAAAAGTCTTTAAGCATATTAATGGTAGCCAAAAGTGGTCGCTGACTTGAGATAATGTTGAATCGTATAAACTTCCTATATCTCATAGCTATGCTTTTCTATATCCTTTCTCAAGAACAGAATTAAATTACTTAAACAAGGGTTTGAGTACAACATGCACATTAGAGCTTATAGTTTCAGTCATGTTTTAACCATGTGTCTCCATTGGGTAATAAAGTTAGTTAGACAAACAATACACAACTCTCCAAGATGACATGCTTCTGTGTGTCGAGGTTATAATTTAGTCGCTGTCAAAGTTGAACATTTGAAGGTATGAACGACAGTAAGAAAGTTTCAAGTGCCATGAATCGAAGGAGGAAACACTACGTGATTGTTTATTCTGCTAGAAATAGCTGACAAACCTCCAGGATAGATCTGGAGCTAAACAATAAGAAAATACAGATAATGTATATTTGCATTTTAAATGATGTTCATCGCATGATTGTTGTAAATACTGCCATTATTGTATATTGTAGAGCGTTGTCAATCAGCTTGTATAACATGGCAAAATGTTCAGTGGTGTTAAAACATACCACGCGAAGGCAGGGATTGATGATAATAGTATTCAATATGTCAGAATCTTTTAGTTTGTAGGAAGAGATTTATCTCCAGAAAAATATAACGTGTGTATGAGGTAGTAACTGAAATTTGAAAGAAGAGTGGAATACAATTGTTTTCTTTATGGGTAATGTAGATTAATATGCCAAAGTACCAGCAAACGGAAGTTGTTCTTTACAATACCACATTGTTTGAGGAGGTGTGAATAGAAACATACTGCAACATTAGTATATATCCCCCTTTAAATGGGAGAGATGATGCAGCTGCAATTTGGAACGTGATACAACGAGCAGGTGGTGCACTTCACAAAGTTATCCATTGCATTCCTCGTATTTGTTTCACAGTCGTTGTCCCCTAGGTATTTTGTGTTAATCGAGATCATTCTCCTTTTGATCATTTGGTAATCACGAGATATGGGATAATATGGATTATGGGAGGGACATTTCTCAGAGAAATCTATGTTTCTCCGCCCGCCCTTATCTCTTATAGATGGGTAAACCGCGCTCTGTTGATTATTGATATATGAGTGAGAGAGCAACTAAAGAAATAGTACAGGATAACAAACGATTTAGCATCGGTGTCGCAGTAGGAAGTAGCATCGGTGTCGCAGTAGGTTGTGTGCATTAAAGTCTGCCAACATGAGAAATTACTTATTTACTGTATTTGTTTTGAAAGTATTAGAGATAATTCCACGGAGATTTACGTTCCTTTAATAATGTTATATTTATTTTCAAATATTTATTTTTCCAAATGTTTGGATCATTATTTAAACATGATTAATAATAAATTAATCGTGAACAAAAACCATTTGTAGTTCATTTGTGGTAGTAAAATATTTCTGTTTCACATTGCTTTATTAATAACATATGATATTCCATATTAATCAATAAATGCGTTGCATTCTTTACATCGTTTATCTACGTTTAGAAGATTCTAGATGATTAATTTAGATTCACGAATATCAGCCGAGTTAACTCTGACAACTTTTATAACTGGTAGATGTTCATTTAAATATTCTGGTTGGGAATTCAAACATTCTCATGATCATTGTATTTTGATATATCTACTAATTCCTACTCATTTATAGATAAATGAGTAATGTAATGTATGACGTAGGTATTATTGAGATAATCTAGGGTGGTGGATTGGCAGTATTGGTAGAGGATCGGACGCCATGCTTTGACGCATGGAGTTGCGGCCCTTGCCATTCTGAGTTCAAATCCCGCCGGGGTTAACTTTGCCTTTCATCCTTACGGGGTCGATAAAATAAATTACCAGTAATGCACTGGATAATGCTAGCCTTGTACCAAAAGTAGAAATAATTATTTAGATGATCTTTACCTAACCACAACGGCTAAATTTTATTTGAAGACTGTCATTAATTATGTTATCGTCAAATAAGTATACATGCTAAAGAAAACACAGAATATAGGTTTGTTTACACTAAACTATTTAGTTGAATACATTTACGTACTTAATTAAAATCCTGCCAGTGCGAGCTTCATCACCAAATCTTTTTGCTGTCAATAACATAGCCAACATTAAAATGTGGATTCAATCGACTACACTGGTTGGGAGGAAATGGAGAGTTACTGGATTAGGGTGTCATGATACTCCATCACTTACTACAGCTTCTTTACAAATATTTTACTATGGATGCATTCATAATTTGTCCTATTGTTTTTTCTCAACAATACATTCCACGTTAAACCAGCATATCCGTCGTGAAAGTTGACAACACATGCTTCGGTTATGTATGTGTATCTGCGAGTGTGATGGCTGTGTTTGAAAGAATTCATGCTTTCCTTATAATAAACTGAAAACTATACACTTCACTTTATTAGTCATTTAGGGCGGTGGATTGGTAGTATCGGTAGAGGGTCAGACGCTACGCTTTCCAGCATAGTTACGTCCCTTCACGGACTGAGTTCAAATACCGCCGAGGTTAACTTTGCCTTTCATCCTTACGGGGTCGATAAAATAAAGTACCAGTAATGTACTGGGTAATTGTTGGCCTTGTGCTAAAAGTAGAAATAATTATTAGTCCTTTAACTTATTATTCTTCAAATAATATACACATGTAGTACCAATACGTTACTTCGGTACTCCTCACAGGAATTACCAATAATTTATTCATTTTAAATGTAATTTTGACAGTAGTTTACTTGTTATGAGGCTGAATATGCTAACTTCCGGGTGAAAATGCTAACTTCCGGTTCAATGTTCAATAGAAAATAACTCCATTAACTTTTCAACTCTAAATTCCTAAACTGAGGTTTTAAAGTAAAAATAATTTCATTGCATTGATGCACTGCCGAGAGAAAGATGATTATTTTGTTCATGTCCTTATACATGTGTTAGGGTAGGCTTAGATGATAGCACCATGTCGATTTCCGATTAAGGTGAAACCATTTCATTCGCCCTCTTTACTAGATAAGTGCTTGGATGTCACAAATGTATTACTACAAAATTATTATATTAAAAGTCTTAAAAAGACCCAGTTGTTTTATTATACATATCGTAGTTATACTACTATGATAATGTATTTCTATTTCTGTAGAACTCATTTTTGTATTTATCCTGAAAATCTATGTTGTCAGTTTGCAATAAGGATTGTAATGTACCTATAACCAATCAAGGAACCACTTCCCTTCTCGCAATCAACATGGTGCAGTATAAAAGGCGGGAAATTGATTGTTGGCAACAAATGGCAATTATGTATTACTTAACTTCAAAAATAATAAATACAATATAGATTCATCCCCTCACCTTGTGGGTGTTTTTATTTCAAATTTAATGTTCTATTAATAAATAGTTCTGCTACAATTATTCCCTGAGAAACTGAGTGGCGCCATCAAAATAGAAAGCTATGGAACATAGTATCATAGCAATTAAAGAAAGGTTTGAGTGTAATGAACAGAGCTTCTTGGCAACATCAGAAGAAACAGTGTAAACTGTTAACCAGCATCAATGTATTTTCGAGTTTTTATTGTACATTTAACCCTATTGCTGCCATGGAAAGAGTTCATCTATGTTCATTTTATTCGTTTTGAAACATGTTCACAATATGATCATTTCTATTATGAATTTATAAAGCAAGCAAAAATGCCCCACAGCAGTTCTCTGTAAACTAAATGCATGTATAAGAGGGTTTCATATACGTAATACAATGAGTTGAAGAACTTTGGTTAAGATTATCCATGCAGTTATTATACAAAAGGCTCCCTCTAGTTATATTTAAAATCTATAAATGACATTATATATAATTCATGCAAAATTATTGAGCTGAAAATATCACAGTTTTTGATTAATATATACAAATACGATAGGCTCTCGGGTATGAGATATAAATATTTGCTGAACTTAGATTTTACATACAATAACTTGGCAAAACTTCTGGGTTTCTTAAGATCAATAACAGGAAGCAAGTCTGAAATAATCATATCACCGGCATTTGGATTCTGAATTTACAGCTAAAGAAACACATGTTAATTGAGAAATATGCTATACCTTATTATAACTTATATATCACATTATATAACATCCATTGTTACAGTTAGAAAACAGTATTATGAACGAATATCATCTAAATAATATCTATGTTGTATATAAAATATTCATATACCAATAAATGAATAAGAATCTAGTAAATATATCAAACCACAATGTTCATGAGGATGTCTGTTTAATCAACATCCAATTATAAAGATTACATAGTTTGAGAATGTTACATGTTCAGACAAATCAATTTTCCAGTTTGCAATTCTGTCGTCCGTATTGACCACTCTTCCCTTTAGCAGATGTCTATATAAGGGTTGATAGGTCTATATATTTTAGGGGCTGATACTTCTATATATGTTAGGGGCTGATACGTCTATATATTTTAGGGGCTGATACGATCGTATTTTCATACTTTCTAGGCATAAGCATATAGGAAATAATAGTTGCTACTTTTGGCACAAGGCCAGCAATTAATCCAGTGCATTACTGGTATTTTATTTTATCGACCCCTGAAATAATAGTTGTTACTCATTGACAAAAATCGTGTTACACAGTGTTATTGATGCGTAAAGCGAGTGAAGAAGGCAATGCGGTCATTAAAATGGTGCTAATATTCCCTGCCATTTACCGAACCTTATAATTATTCATGTATACCGTTAGGCTACTCATTAATATTCACGTTACGTATATTTCCACATGTGTGAATATCACTAACTTGATGTTTCAATCACACCGCACCTATAATTGATCTCTCTTTTCATATGTGATTCAATACTCATTGGTATTATCTACATGTGTGTATGTATATTTCTACTCAGTTTCCCTATACTGAATTTTAATCCATAGTCGTTGGTCAACCCAAGGTTATGGTAGAAAGCACTTACCAGAAATGCTCGAAA
Source organism: Eledone cirrhosa (assembly GCA_964016885.1). Taxonomy (NCBI): domain Eukaryota; kingdom Metazoa; phylum Mollusca; class Cephalopoda; order Octopoda; family Eledonidae; genus Eledone; species Eledone cirrhosa. The sequence goes on from OZ024745.1 coordinate 133,604,479, forward strand.
GCGGGCTGAAATCCATAGCTACGTATATCCAAAATGTAATCTTACCGTTTACTGTAATATCACGTGGGTCTGTTTGCTACGGAGTATTGATATGGTAATCGAGTATTAGGCATTGGGTTAAAATTACATGTTTTGGCCTACATATTAGGTATTGTGTATATATACATATTGATGTTTTGGCCTACATATTAGGTATTGTGTATATATAGATATTGATGCAGTATAGGTAACCGACTCTGTATTTACAAAGTATAGCTTTATCGTACAATTTAGCTGTTAGCGCACTTCTTAATCAATTACAAAGAGGAGCACTAATTACATGCAAGTTAGCCCATTACAGAATATTAAGACGAAGGGGCATATAAATATATTAAATATATGTTTCCTCACGGTTCAATTAGATCCAAAAATCGATTAAAGATTATTTCATTTAATTTACAGGGAAATTTAAATTTTCTGGCATATTTACATACCTACATATTAAATATTTTTATATTTATACATACATTGGCGGAGTCTCGTTACCTATTCTGTATTTATACAGATATAATTTTATTATGCACTTCGTGTGTGTTTGTAAGTGTATGTGCGTGTGTGTGTGTTTCTGTATATATATATATATATATATATATATATATATATATATATATATATAAATATTTACAAATATACATATACAGTGAAAAATACATGCAAACAGCGGTGAAACAGAGGGTTTTGTATGCAACTTTAATTTGTGAACTTTCTTTCTAATAGAAATCTGAAATTGAAACATATTTCAATTACTCAAGAAGTTTGAGAAAAATCAACGGTCCGGTTATTGCAGCCATATATGTATGCATTTGTGTGTGTGTTAGTTTATGCATCTATATATATATATATATATATATATATTGATACATTTAGTTAGATCTAATTAGTTGTAAATACATACGGCTGTGTGAGTATATAAACACGGCTCTATGTAGAATAACTATATGTCTGCTACTTGTTTAAATGTGTGTGTGTATGTCTGTAAGCACTCATTCGTAAATATACCATATATTTATTTATAAAATATAAAAGCTCCAATCAAACACCCGGATATTGGTTAGAATTGTATACAAAGACGCATCTCTTTATGAAATCTCTCTCGACGAGCAACATATTTCGGATGTTATATTATGAGATAACCAATATTTTAATATAAAGAATTGATGCCGGCAAATTAAGAAATAGAAATGCTTGTATTTGTCATGTTTAATAATCCGTGTGACATTAATCTTTCGAAACGCTGCTATAAAATCTGCAATAAAAACTGAAAATTAATTCGTGTTAGGTTTTTAATAATGACATTTGCGACATATACAACGTACAATGTAAAATACATTTTTAATTTTGGTGGTATGTAGCTATTTATATTAGACATAGTTGTCCAGGCCTTGTCAGCCTTCTGGTATATACAGAGAGCTCTATTTCGTATTCTTGTCTTTTACTGTAAAAATATATCTATGAAATAGAAACAATGAAAGGATTTTGTACATCTACTTACATATTTCTCTATGGACGTATACTATTAAAGAAATATTAAGCGACGTTCAGCTTATATTAGTGTATTTATTTCACTTTAGATTATTTAAAATTAGATCTTCCACAATGATAATGAGCGAAGGCAGTGATTACATGACAATTCAGTTTTATAGGTCTTGGATTACATTGTGTAGTATGCATTTATATATTGCTGTAGGCGGTAATATGAGTCAGATGTAACAGATATTTCTAAGAAATTGAAGGGCTAGATAGAAGCGCATCCATTGGTTTGTACTCTTTAGTATTAGCTTGCGATGAACAGAAACTGTTGAAGTAGTTTGTTTCATAAAGGAGAGGAAGAGCACATATGGTAGCAACGATTTTTACATCGTTAGATGGTACTTATAACGTGTCTTACAGACGTGAAGAGGGAAGTATCAACAGAACCAATTAGATTTAGGCAACATATCATTTAAAATTGCTATTCACAAATGCAGTCTATATAGAGATAGGTGATACAAGAACAACATGTGTATATATATATATATATATATTTAATATATATATCTGTATATATATATATGTATATATATAGAGAGAGAGAGATAAATATACACGGGTGTGTATGATTGTGTATAGAATATTATATTAATAAAAGGAATTCCAACTTTGTCTGATTTACTCTTTTTATTTACAATCCTTTAAAATTTATAATGGTATTAGAATGAAATAGTATGGTCGAATATTAAGTGTTAAGTGTTAATTGAACAAGTACTTTCATACTTTCGAAATCTTCAGGTTCATAATGTCTGGTGACAGTCAAGTTTGCAATTTTCAACTATATATATATATATATATATATATATATATATATACATATGTGTGTGTGTGTCTGTGTGTGTGTGTGTGTGTAAGTATGTATGTATATATGTATATTTCCGGGAGAGATGACCCCTTAGCCTTTCTTAAGGCAGAATTCTAGGATAAGGAAAACTCTGATATAACACCTGCAACCCTGATAGTATCCAATGATGTCGACTTGTTCTTCTATTTGGTAAATATCATCTTGTTTAAGAGAGTGGGACTGGCTTTGTGGAGTGCCTTTGCTCACTATAAAAGCTTCACGGCGCAGGCATTGCTTTATATCTGCACTTGTCGTCACATGGTACCATGGGCCCAGCACTGTGTGTCAATAATTGTCACAAGTGTAGAGTTTTCAAGTCGCTGGCTGGACTAAAAAGTCACACTCGTTCAGCGCATCGGTAGGGGTTCTCCGACATGGATATAAAGTATTGGCCGTACTCGATAACGAGTTGGCAGCCACCATATATGTATAATATATATATACACATTTATATATATATATATATATATATATATATATATATATATAGACATATATATATATGTATATATATATAAATGTATGTATATATGTATGTATTGGCTGGGCTAAAAAGCCACATTCGATCGCAGCGCTGTTAGTTGCTATCGTGTGTGTGTGTGTAGATATGCTTATGTGTGTGCGTGTGTGTGTATATATACATGTATATGTATATTATTATTGTTGCTGTCGTTGTTATTGTTGTTGTTATTGTTATTATTATTATTATTGTTATTAATGTATGTGTGTGTGTGTATGTGTGTGTGGGTGGGTGTGTGTGTGTGTGTGTGTGTGTGTGTGTGTGTGTGTGTGTGTGTGTGTATGTATATGCATATATATATATATATTTTTTTTTTTCTGTAATATATATATATATATATTTCTTTTTTTTTTATTTTATTTTTATTTATTTATTATTATTTTTTTTTTCTTCTCGTGCAATGGCCATACTCGATAACGAGGGGGCAGCCATCATCATGTATGTATGTATGTATGTATGTATGTATGTATGTATGTATGTATGTATGTATGTATGTATGTATGTATGTATGTAAGTAAAAGGTAAACAGAAATAACAACACAATCGGTACAGTATGTTGAGGAAAGATATTGGTTTAACAATTGCAATAGCAGGTCTTAACGATTCGGAAGAAAGAATGAGAAAGAAGAAAGAATGGAGGGGCGGGCGTGTTGGAATCGGGAAAAAAGTTTTAGATAAAAATAACAGGTCCATTCGTGTTGACATCTCTTGGAAAACTGTTGGTGCTGGGGTTTTGTGTATGATTTATTTTTTTAGAAAAGTAGAAATGGAAAAAAATAACGTTTTGTATATAGAACTATACTTGTGCACGTGCTTATGCCGCGTATGTGTGTGTGTGCGTGTGTGTGTGTTATTATACATCCGTACGAAGATAAGAGGATATGTGTGTGTATATGTAGGTAAAAGAATGTGTGTGTGTATATATATGTAAGTAAAAGAGGGTGTGTGTGCTAGTAAATACGACTCTGTGAGCAAAAGTATGTATGGATGTGTGTGTGTGTGTGTGTGTGTGTGTGTGTGTGTGTGTGTGTGTGTGTGTGTGTGTGTGTGTGTGTGTGTGTGTGTGTGTATTATTTGAGTATGCGTTTGTTAATCACCGACACTTCAATATGCAGGTTAGAGCAATCCACGAAGTGCACAGATGGGTCTGTTTACTCCGGACTATATTTATAAACAAGAAGTAGGAAACAGTTAGGAAACAGCTATGTCCTCCTCAGACAGCCTTGTTGCTGGAACAGTGAAGCTAAATATTACCATTGGGAAGGTGTTACTTCTGGTGATGCTGTAATTTTGTTCATTCTAAATCGTATGCAACCGGTGTCTTGAGACAGCAACACCAAAATCCAGCACGAAGCATATCAAAAAATCGAAATATCAGAAGTTCTTTATGTTCTTTCACCTTATTACTGTTCAAACAATGACAATTATTATCCCCAGGTATCTATATATGAAGTGTTCGTTAACATTTCATTTGCTACCTCAGAACCTTTGTCTTCTTCTACTCTTTACATCTCTTGTCAATGTTGGGTATGTTTTTTTATATGTAAGTCAATCGAATCTGTTA
>OZ024745.1:133613975-133621475 GCA_964016885.1 Eledone cirrhosa
GAGGAATGTAAGAGTGGAAGAGACAAAGAATCAATGAACACAAAAAGTGAAGGTGGCAGAAATGAAGGAATTGCATTTCGAAAGAAAAATGTTCTCTAATATCTAATAGTAAATCGACAATGTGCTTTAACTGTCCTATACACAGCTTGTAGATTTTATTTCTTTTTACAAGACGTCTGAAAGTGTTTTCTATTGTTCTTGATCAATTGGAAAAGAGAAGATAAAATATCCCCCTACTACAAGAAACTTGTTTACTGACAACTTACTTTACAATCAGGTTTGTACTTTTTATCAATTTTTGTACTAAAACTGCCTCCTCTCCCATCCCTACAATAATTAACCTTCTATCAGGACTTCAAAAATCCAATTAAATAATCGATAGCTATTTTCGATGTAATTTGAGAGAAGTTGCGTGTGTAAGACAACTACGAAGTCTTATGTCAGTGTTGTTGAGCTTGTTGTTTGTTGTTGTTTGTTGTTGTTTGTTGTTGAGCTTGTTGTATGTTGTTGTTTGTTGTTGTTTGTTGTTGTTTGTTGTTGAGCTTGTTGTTTGTTGTTGTTTGTTGTTGTTTGTTGTTGAGCTTGTTGTATGTTGTTGTTTGTTGTTGTTTGTTGTTGTTTGTTGTTGAGCTTGTATGTTGTTGTTTGTTGTTGTTTGTTGTTGAGCTTGTTTGTTGTTGAGCTTGTTGTATGTTGTTGTTTGTTGTTGTTTGTTGTTGAGCTTGTTTGTTGTTGAGCTTGTTGTATGTTGTTGTTTGTTGTTGTTTGTTGTTGAGCTTGTTGTATGTTGTTGTTTGTTGTTGTTTGTTGTTGAGCTTGTTTGTTGTTGAGCTTGTTGTATGTTGTTGTTTGTTGTTGTTTGTTGTTGAGCTTGTTGTATGTTGTTGTTTGTTGTTGTTTGTTGTTGTTTGTTGTTGAGCTTGTTGTATGTTGTTGTTTGTTGTTGTTTGTTGTTGAGCTTGTTTGTTGTTGAGCTTGTTGTATGTTGTTGTTTGTTGTTGTTTGTTGTTGAGCTTGTTGTATGTTGTTGTTTGTTGTTGTTTGTTGTTGAGCTTGTTTGTTGTTGAGCTTGTTGTATGTTGTTGTTTGTTGTTGTTTGTTGTTGAGCTTGTTGTATGTTGTTGTTTGTTGTTGTTTGTTGTTGTTTGTTGTTGAGCTTGTTGTATGTTGTTGTTTGTTGTTGTTTGTTGTTGAGCTTGTTTGTTGTTGAGCTTGTTGTATGTTGTTGTTTGTTGTTGTTTGTTGTTGAGCTTGTTGTATGTTGTTGTTTGTTGTTGTTTGTTGTTGAGCTTGTTGTATGTTGTTGTTTGTTGTTGTTTGTTGTTGTTTGTTGTTGAGCTTGTTCTATGTTGTTGTATGTTGTTGTTTGTTGTTGTTTGTTGTTGTTTGTTGTTGTTTGTTGTTGTTTGTGTTTCTCTTAATAAAACAATGAAATGACGCCCTACATTTCCCTACAACTTGGGACACAATTCCTGCCTTCGAAGACGTGTGTCTGTGTAGCTGTATGAGGTGTGCATTTGTGTGTATATGTGTGTCAGTGTAGCTGTATGAGGTGTGCATTTATGTGTATATGTGTGTCAGTGTAGCTGTATGAGGTGTGCATTTGTGTGTATATGTGTGTCAGTGTAGCTGTATGAGGTGTGCATTTGTGTGTATATGTGTGTCAGTGTAGCTGTATGAGGTGTGTATGTGTGTGTATGTGTGTGTGTCAGAGTAGCTGTATAAGGTGTGCATGTGTGTGTGTATGTATGTGTGTCAGTGTAGCTGTATGAGGTGTGCATGTGTGTGTATGTGTGTGTATGTGTGTATGATTTTGTGTATGTCAGTGTAGCTGTATAAGGTGTGCATGTGTGTGTGTATGTCGTGTATGTGTATGTATGTGTGTGTGTGTCAGTGTAGTTGTATGAGGTGTGCATGTGCTTGTGTGTGGAAGCTTGTGTATGTGGAGAAACTTTTATGTGTATGTATGCATGTGTGTATGTATATATGTGTGAGTGTGTGTGTGTATGTGTGTATGATTTTGTGTGTGTATCTGTGTGTGAGTTTGTGTGTATATGTGTGTGTTTGTGTCTGTAAGTTTGTGTGTATATGCGTGTGCGTGTGGGTGGTGGTGTAAATTAAAGGGGAGATATGAAACTAAGAATGAATAGGGCTTAGAATAAGATTGTATATACAGTTATATGGCTGTATCTACTGGTATATGGTATACACAGCAATATGGCTTTATCTGGTGGTATATGTTATATACAGATATATGGCTGTATCTTCTGGTATATGGTATATACAGCTATATGGCTGTATCTACTGGTATATAGTATATACAGCAATATGGCTTTATCTGGTGGTATATGTTATATACAGATATATGGCTGTATCTTCTGGTATATGGTATATACAGCAATATGGCTGTATCTACTGGTATATGGTATATACAGCAATATGGCTGTATCTACTGGTATATGGTATATACAGATATATGGCTGTATCTTCTGGTATATGGTATATACAGTAACATGGCTGTATCTACTGGTATATGGTATATACAGCAATATGGCTGTATCTACTGGTATATGGTATATACAGATATATGGCTGTATCTTCTGGTATATGGTATATACAAATATATGGCTGTATCTACTGGTATATGGTATACACAGCAATATGGCTTTATCTGGTGGTATATGTTATATACAGATATATGGCTGTATCTTCTGGTATATGGTATATACAAATATATGGCTGTATCTATTGGTATATGTTATATACAGCAATATGGCTGTATCTACTGGTATATGGTATATACAGCAATATGGCTGTATCTGGTAGTATATGGTATATACATCTATATGGCTGTATCTACTGGTATATGTTATATACAGCAATATGGCTGTATTTGCTGGTATATGGTATATACAGCTATATGGCTGTATCTACTGGTATATGTTATATACAGCAATATGGCTGTATTTGCTGGTATATGGTATATACAGCTATATGGATGTATCTACTGGTATATGGTATATACAGATATATGGCTGTATCTTCTGGTATATGGTATATACAGCTATATGGCTGTATCTACTGGTATATGGTATATACAGCTATATGGCTGTATCTTCTGGTATAAGGTATATACAGCTATATGGCTGTATCTACTTGTATATGGTATATACAGCTATATGGCTGTATTCACTTAGTATATGGTATATACAGCAATATGGCTCTATCTACTGGTATATGGTATATACAGCTATATGGCTCTATCTTCAGGTATATGTTATATAGAGCAATATAGCTGTATCTGGTGGTATATGGTATATACAGCTATATGGCTGTATCTAATGGTATATGGTATATACAGCAATATGACTGTATCTGGTATATAGTATATACAGGTATATGGCTGTATCTAATGGTATATGTTATATACAGCAACATGGCTGTAGCTTCTGGTATATGTTATATAGAGCAATATGGCTGTATCTTCTGGTATATGTTATATACAGCAATATGGCTGTATCTTCTGGTATATGGTATATACAAATAGATGGCTGTATCTACTGGTATATGGTATATACAGCAATATGGCTCTATCTACTGGTATATGTTATATACAGCTATATAGCTGTATCTTCTGGTATATGGTATATACAGCTATATGGCTGTATCTGCTGGTATATGTAGATAATGGCGTATATAGAAAGGCATGGCACAGTCATTGATGGCAGAGAGGGAGGATATTGGCTTTACAACCTGATTACAACTAGTTCAGTCCCATATAGTCTCATGTCGTTTAATGAGGGAAATTAGTAGACCTGTCTTTCATATATATATGCGCGCGTGTGTGTGTGTGTGTGTGTGTGTGTGTGTGTGTGTGTGTGTGTGTGTGTGTGTGTGTGTGTGTGTGTGTGTGTGTGTGTGTGTGTGTGTGTGTGTGTGTGCATATATGTAATATACTGAGAATCTCAATATTGATAACTAAAACTAACAGTTAGAGAATTATATATATATATATATATATATTCAATGTGGTCTACCTTTCGTGGTAGAGTCTATACCGTAGTTCGAACTAACTCAATGTAATCTGTTAGCAAGTAGTTAGGTGAGATCCAGAGATAGGTTCCGTGTCACCGAGTCAGTCCTTTAGATTCAGTGTATGATCGAACGGTGTGATCGAACCTACATATTATGTCTGATTGTATACAGTTATAGCTCTGCTACAGATGAGTCAATATATCAATATGATCAAACCTCTGAAACAATCGTAATGAAATGAATAGGTAAAATAAATTGCCTTCGTTATTATTATCATTGTTAAACTAATATCGAATACACACACACACTACACACTCTCTCACACACACACACACACACACACATATATATATATATCTTCCTCTTCCCCATTGTATTATTTTCATTCAAAGCATACATTTACATTCCTCTACTCCTAGCATAAAGTTCTACTACTGTTATTCTATTAACTTGACCTCTAACTTTTTTCTATTGGTCAATTCAAAACCTGTTTCCAAACAGACTTTTTGTATTAATACTTTGTTTCTTTCAATAAACATACTTCATCATTTCTGAAGATGGCATATATAGGTGAAGGTATGTATATCTCCTCTGATAATTTGTAATATTTTTTTACATAGATCTTTAACATGATATACATACCAATACACATATATATATCCCAGAAACGATCGTAAAAATGATGATTTTTTTCAATATAAAGAACCTGTTCTTTGTTTTTATTTCATTGTTTTTATTAATTTATATATATATATATATATATGCCTAACTTTTATAAATTTATCTAAGGGAGATTAGTGGCACTCATATTTACTAGTCTTCTATTGTTGAGTTGACCGGTGTGTTATATATCTGCTATGACTAGCAGCATTTATACTTGTCTTTGTCTTGTGTACAAATATTCCTTTGTTTGTCTGATCTACCCACTCCTGTAACTCTACACCATGTTTGTATGGCAATGGGCAGTTCATCCATCTACTAACAGGTGAATATTTTCCTTATACACATTATATCAATTCAACTGGTCATTTCAGGTTTTTTCAACTTTCTATATAACATATATAACGTAAATATAGGAATACATATTTTGTCTAGGGAATCATAGGATAGCTATTCTCTGAGGAGACAAATTACATGAGAATATTCTTATGGATACGAAGGAGTAGTTGCAGGTGTTTCACTACACATATCTTACTACTGAGTGGAGGTGCTGTGTGGTGCCAACATGTGGGAGGTTTCCTCAAAATAAACAGTTACATATTAGGTGGGGTTTTTTCAGCTAGCTGTAACTCTGTTTTATGGTGGTGACTGGTAATATACAATAAATGATGAACAATTTAGACAAACTTTGAAATTTAGTCTTCCAGTGTTTAAATACTATTTTAGCTCCAGATACTTACATTTCTGCCTCATCTGTTTCTATCTACGTCCAATTGAAGATGTAAACTACAGAGCTTTCTTTCACTTTCCAAACGTAACTATTTGTTTTGCTTCGTACGTCTGGGGAAACATGAAGAAGGTTTACAGCAGTTAGGATAGTGTTTATAGTAATTTGTAGGCTGAAGCATTTAAATGTATGTATGATATATTTTTTCTAGTTTGTCTGTTGTGAGTTATTTGGTGTTATTAGAATTATCTGAATCGTCATCTTGGTATAGGCCGAAATACATGGTTGGAAATAAGAATAACACGAATAGAATGCGCACGATCACCCCGTCAACAAAGCTCGTGCTGTGGTCAAAGGAGCCGTGCGGGTCGGTCGTGTATAACATTTCAGGGCCATCAATTAAAAGGAACGTTCTCCTTGCGTGCATCATTACTTTTCGTATCTTATCATCTATGAGGTGGATTCTTTCCGAGATTTCTTGACAAAAGAATCCTGGTCCTTAAAAATAGTAAAACATTCCATTGGATAAACCGTTTCTTTTCTTGTCATCCCCAGAAGAGAATTAACAGAATTTGAATTGACTTTCTAAATAAATGTATAAGAAATGTCTGCCAAAGAACAATTCCACTTAAAGTATGTATTTTGTTTTGTTAATAATAAATCTGCAATTCATTTTCTTTTCCTATATCTAACTAGAAAATTAATAGGCGTACTCAGCTTTTGAGATTACTCAAAACCCAACCAAATTACCAAGATAGAAGAAAAAGTTAAAGAAGAAATGTATTTTCTTTTACTGAACAATTCAATGATTGATCGAAGTCAAGATTCTTTACATTTTATAAGGATTTAAATTATGCTAAATGAAGAAATATTCCTCACCTCTTGTCCAGCTATATTCTGTTATATACAACAAGCACAGAATAGAAAGGAAAATATAAAACAAAACGAAATATAAAAATGAGGCTGATAATGTCATTTGTTTGGGTAGGATTGTGTGGGGGAGGGGAGCAAAATTAGCTGATTAGAAGAAAATAGGAGGAGAAACAGAAATATAATTACAGTTTTATGTTATTTTTCAAAACCATCAAGAAAATCAATAAAACTCCTTTATATTCTTTCCGTAATATATGAAGCACATTAAATTCAGAGCAACACTGCGTCTCTCTCAGGCTCCATATCAAAGATGAATATATTGTTCCATAGAAGGTAATGACAGCTAAAAACAATGGTAAATGGATTGATGCGATACTCACGGTGATATATATATATATATGTTTATATATATATATGTTTATATAAATATATATGCACACACACACACATATATATATATATATATATACATACATACATGCATTCTGCATCTAATAACTGCATATACACTTGTACAGATACAAAGCATATACACATGCACACAAACAACTCAAAACATACACATCCACACATACAATAACATCCATACCTGCACACACACACACATACAGACATGCAAACATAGCTGCCTAGTCGATGTGTAAATTCCAAATAGAGAGTCTTGTGTCTATGTTAGAAACCGACTCTCTCTCTCTACTGGCAAAAATGTGTGAAATTATAAAACCAGAAGAACACACACACACACACACACACACACACACACACACACACACACACACACACACACACACACACACACACACACACACACACACCAACACACACACATACACACACACATATATATATATATATAAAGAAAAAGAGATGAAATCGAAAATGCAACTGGAGTCTTATTTTTAAAAAAAATATATATATTTATTTGGTTCCTTTACCGGTTTCGCAGTTCTTCTGCTTTTCAAAAGCAGAAGAACTGCGAAACCGGTAAAGGAACCAAATAAATATATATATATTTTTTTTAAATAAGACTCCAGTTGCATTTTCGATTTCATCTCTTTTTCTTTATACTTTCACTCGTGTAGGACACCTCGGTTATTTTTCATTGTGTAAAAAAAAACTCACTTTCTAATATATATATATATATATATATATATATATATATATATATATATATATATATATATATATATAGGGGGGGGGGCGTA
>OZ024745.1:133626475-133673975 GCA_964016885.1 Eledone cirrhosa
TCTCTCTCTCTTCATATATATATATATGAATATATATATATATATATAAATATACATATATATACATACATACATACATACATATATATATATATATATATATATATATATATATATATATATATATATATATATATATATACATATACATATATATATATATATATATATATATATATATATATACAAGGTAAATAAATAGATATATATAGAGAGAGAGAGCAAGAGAGTATTATTGGAGAAGAGAACAAGAGATGATACATAGTTAGATGAAGTGCTGAATAAATAGAAGGGAAAGATATACCAACAGAAAAGCAAACACATAGTGATTGGCGGTAGGTCTGGATTCCATGTATGAATATAAATATATTACATAATATACTATGTTACTATATATAAACTTATTTGTAACAAAGTGTAAACCAGGCATATGAATGCTTCGAGCGAACCACTAAAATATCAATTTCAAATATAGGAAGGTAATCGTAGAAAATCAGCAATACAAATATTAGCTAGAGAAGTACAATAAGGAAGAAAAGAAAATAAATTAGCTCAAGCAAAGTATTAGATATATCCATAAAAAGTATAAAAGGAGTATTATTGTATCCTACAAGCAACAACACTGCTGCCACAAACATAAAACTAAGAGATTATACACATGCACACGCGCCAGTCTGGGTGTAATCTTTTGTGAATATATATATATATATGGGGAGGGTCATATTTGTGTAATAATATTGCCAGAATTAATAACAGAACACACTCACTGTTTGGTCGGTTTTCGCTTCTCTATCGGTTAATTTAATTTATTCGGTCCTCAATGTTACCATTGACTGACCAACGGTCAAAAATACAGATACAATATAGACACAAACACATATATATAGTCTAACAAAGTTCATATCAAAAACCTCGCAAAACTAATTCGTCGCCGTTATATATATATATATATATATATATATATATATATATATATATATATATATATATATATATATATATATATGCAAAAGTTCTATTTAAAGTTGTTGGGATACAACAAGTAAATATTTTTATAACTGATATAAAGCACTCGACAAGTATTTGGAGTAGATATACGATATTAATAAATGGAAACTATATTTATAAAACCATATTTATTTCATTATACATATTTCAGGGATACCAAATTAAATTATGGTATGCCTTCATCAGACAAAATACAATATATAACAGTTTTACAAATAAGCTTTGACGTACCCTTTTAAAATGCAACCATTATTTTGGGAAGCCATCTATCCAGATGGCTTCCAAAAATAATGGTTGCATTTCAAAGGGTACATTTATTAATATCGTATATATATATATATATATATATATATATATATATATTATATATGTCTATACATATAAAAATGTGGTTATATATATGTATATGTATATATATATATATATATATATATATATATATATATATATATATATATATATATATATATATATGTGTGTGTGTGTGTGTGTCTGTGTCTGCGTCTGTGTCTGTGTGTGTCTGTGTGTGTGTGTCTGTGTGTGTGTATGTGTGTGTATGTGTGAGTCTGCGTGTGTATGTGTGTGTCTGTTTGAAGACAAAACCGTATGGCCAATTCTTGGTTAAATCATTGCTTATGCTTCACGACAGATTGTTCTCGATCTATCTCTTAATATGTTCACTTTTTATAGCACAGACCTCTTCATATAATATACTTGAATTTGATGTATAAATTCTCAATAAACAAGATGGAACCGAAGTCATTCATGCTTTACAATCAAATATTGGATAATATCTAATTGTAATTTCACTATAGCAATGTCGTTCTATATTTGTAATATATTTCCGTCTGTGGATTTCAAATAACGTTTTTAATCAAAAGTCTATAGATACCTAATTTTATATTTTATATAACATTGCTTATGACTTAGTTAACAAGAATTGATGGTAAGAGAAGATGATATTCCATTATAGAATTATTTTAATCTCCTATGATAATTTACCTGACAGTGCATAATATCATGTTGCCGAGTGATACTTTAGGGACACAGAAATGTAGATATTATTTCGTATACATGGCGGAAATGTAGATATTATTTCGTATACAAGGGCGGTGGATTGGCAGTATCGGTAGAGGGTTGGACGCCATGCTTTCCAGCATAGTTACGTCCCTTTACGATCTGAGTTCAAATCCTGCCGAGGTTAAAGACAAAACCACGTAAATGGTATAGCAGAAGTCGTAGACTAAAATTCTAACTAGGAGACCAAATGAATCTCCGCAACAGAGTTAAGAACAAGTAAATAAATATAATACAGAAGTAATAGAAATAAATAAATACATACACGCAAACAAATACGTGCATACACAAGCATACGCAAAACCTTACCATAGGTATACAAAACCACACACATATAAATATGTGTGTGTGTGTATGCGTGTATGCAAATAAATAAATAATTATATAAACGCATATAAATAAATAAATACGTATATATATACGTGGTTTTGTCTTTGCGTGCTATTGTTCTCCACGGTCCACATATGACGTATTATCTTCGTTTTTTCGTTCATTGTCAGAGAACGTCTCTATGCACCACCTAAGAGAACATTAGTCTACGGCCTCTTTTATACCATAAACGTGGTTCTGTCTTTGCGCGTAATTGTTTTTCACCGCTCCTATTAATGACGTATTATATTCGTTTTTTCCCGTTCTTTGCCAGCGAACGTTTCCACGAACCAACGTATCGTCTTCCTGTCTTCTTCCATTGCAACGTTTTTTGAAATATCCACTTCTGCGTTTACAGATTGACTTTGTTAGTTTCAGAAGATCCCGTTAAGGGTGAAAGCAGCGATTCTTTGCTTAAACTTTAATCTGTTATTTTAATAAATATTTGCTCTAGGGTTCTTATATATTTGATATATATTTATCCTTATCGAGCCCTCTTTGGATTTTAGTCTTCAAATTTATTATTATTACTATTATATATTTATATATATATATATATATATATTATTTGGTTTGTGAATTTGTTTAGCAAGATTCTTTATCTGAAAACGTGTGTTGAAACCAATATTGTTATACTTTGGGAGGGTCATGTTGCCAATAAAAAACACACGCACCACCAGCTTTCACTCCAATTTATTATAAATTGGAGTGAAAGCGGCTGGTGCGTGTGTTTCTTATTGGCAACATGACCCTCCCAAAGTATAACAATATATATATATATATATATATATATATATATATATATATATATATATATATATATATATATATATATATATATATATATATATAGATATATATATATATATATGCATATAAATATATACATACATTGCAATACAGGAACAAATATCTGCTACACAAAAGAGGAGGGCCATCAATCGACAATAAATGTAGGCTTTGTAAAATAAAGATCGAAGATGTTAGCGACATTGTTGCCAACTGTGAAATAATGTCGTCTCGCTACTACCTCCCTATGAGACACGATGTGATAGCTAGAACCATCTGGAATGCACATAGGAAAACAAAATTAAAAACAAATGAGGAGGAATATGTTTAGATATATGGCACTAAGGAATATTGGTGGAACCTGAAAATAAAACCTGCTACCAAATTAAAGCACAACTGGCCTGATATTGTTGTTTAGGACCACACATTGAAAACGTGCTCTGTTGTAGAGATCAGCTGCCCACTTGATGTTAATGTTATAAGAAAAATACAGGAGAAGGAGGATATCTACGGACCATTGATGAGGAGTTTTCAGATCCAGTATCCAAGATACACCTTCAGCTTCATACCCATCATTATTGGAGTTACAGGTTATATACCAACCCGCTTGGACATAAGTATGACTGAACTTGGATTTGCGGACAAAGTATGCAGCTCCTAATTCATAGACTATAAATGGCTGCGATATCTGGCATCTTCAAAATTCGCAAAACATTCTTGCGATTTAAGGGATGACAATTTCTTTTCTGTTACAACCTTGAAACCAGAAAGCTGGCCTGTCAAAAATGTACTCGAAATTAAGAGAAAAGCAGAGAACAGAAGCATACATACATACAAACATACATAAATACATGCATACATATATACATATTTACATATATACATACAAGCATACATACATACATACATGGTGGCTGCCAACTCGTTTTCGAGTACGGCCACTACTTTACATCCATGTAGGATAACCCCTACCGAAGCGCTGAACGAGTGTGACTTTTTAGTCCAGCCAGCGACTTGAAACCTCTGGTACAAACACTACACCTGTGACAATCATTGACACATAGTGCTAGGCCCATGGTAGGACAATCATTGACACATAGTGCTGGGCCCATGTGAGGACAAGTGCAGAGAGATCTCCAGATATAAAGCAATGCCTGTGCCGTGAAGCTTTTATAGTGAGCAAAGGCACTGCACAAAGCCAGTCCCACTCTCTTAACCAAGATGCTATCTACCAAAAAGAAGAACAAGTCAACATCATTGGATACCATCAGGGTTGCAGGTGTTATATCAGAGTTTTCCTTCTCCTAGAATTCTGCCTTGACTAAGGCTAAAGGGGTCATCTCTCCCGGTGATTTTGGATGGCCATTGACTCTTAAGAGCTCCTTTGCCCTTTGACAGGTTTTGTTTTTAGTCCTGCAGGATGTCCAAAGTCACCCTCCTCACCAAGAAACCTTGGTGGGGTTGCCAGTTTAGTCGCCAACGACCCGACCATGAGACAGGTTGTACTGGGATACATGTTACCAGTAGCACCAACTGGTGACCTGACATATATACATACATACATACATACATACATACATACATACATACATACATACATACATACATACATACATACATATAGACAGTCAACGCGATCAGTCGCATATTTTGGTGAGGTAGACTATTTATTAAATTTAAGATGAATACTATCTCCGACAGTAATGCCACAACTACAGTCAGGTTGAATAACTGGTTATTCTTCTAACTATCCCTTCTGAAGACACCTTTTATTCGAATTCGTAGAGATATCCGACTAAATACATAATTCATTTTACAAGGATTTGCTACAAACAGCATGGCTGAACACAACATCAACAAAATAATTAAGGAAGTACCGAAGACAAATAACAAGGAAGGTAATCAAACTTTATTCAGTTGTAGCTAAAGAAGAAACCGAAATTATAAATCGAATTTCTCTTGGAGTTGCGAACTTAATAATGATTTATTTAATTGTTATAAAATGACAAAAAACAATCCCTCCATTGGCTATATGAATAGAATGAAGCTACACTGGGACGAAATGCACCCAGAGCTAAATTATTTCACAGCGAAACAATTACGCCAACAAGCGACGTTTGGTGAACGTAAAAATAAGATAAATATTATTAATTGTAAGTCCCCAACAACAAACATGTTATCAACAACACGTGCTACAGGTCGCCATGCTAGACTTCCTAGCAGCCAGGTCGAACAGCGCCTTGAAACAACTATACCTGTAAGAAACTTGACACCACCTGTACCATCTAAGTCTACCTCGAATGCTGGGGAAAACACTATCGATAATAATAATAATCGAAGAAATAATAATAATAATCGAAGAAATGTGACCCCACGTATACCATCCGAGTATACCTCGACTATCGATAATGATAATCAAAAGTATAAACAATTGAAAATTTCCCTCAACGAAATCTTCCAGAGAGAAATTAACTCATGTATAAATATCTCTCTGGCTGAACGTGTTAAAATGACAATGGTGAATAAAAAACCAAATAATGAATTACTACGTGTTGTTGACGGAATAGGGGATGAATATTTACGACGGATAAAAACCCCAACATTTTGACAAATCAACGCCTGTTTATATGCCTTAGCAATGACAGTGAAGCATTATCTTGGTGATAGCAGAGATATTAACTAAGAACAAAACACCACCAAAAATACCATCATGTATAACTAAAATAGAAAAAAAGAGTGCTGACCTACTAAAAAACGTAGGACATGTGACAATGCTCGTTACATGCAAACAAACACAAAAAAACCTCACTCCTCACCAAAAAGAGTGAAAAATAAAATAGAGACGATGTTTGGTAACAGTAGAACCAGAACTCTCCAATATAAGCTGATCAACCTCAAACAAGAATTGAGAGCTGTTAGCGAAAGACGCCGATACCAAAGAAGGTAGATGAGAGAAAAATGCTTAATAAAAGATTCAGACGAAACCAAACATCAGTCTATAGAGATATGAAGGGCAAAATAATAAGTGTCACTGAGGCTCCATCCCAGAAAGATATAGATTCCTTTTGGAGAAAAATATGGGTTGAAAAGAATAATTTCAACCAAGATGCAGTGTGGCTAAGAGAAATCCGAAAGAACTATTGCTCCTACACTACAACAAAAACATACGAAATAAGTGAGGGTACCCTTGAGACTGTGATAGGAAAACTCCAAGATAAGAAAACACCAGGAAGAGACATGATTGTCGGCTACTGGTACAAAAAACTAATATTCTGACCTCTACCAACAAGTTCTTAAGGGAGATACACTTATACCGATAATAAACACATTAAAAGCTACAACAATGTGGAAGACATCCATGTACATAATATGAAAGAGTACTGGTGGAATGTTCCAGTAAAAACCCCAATAAAATGCAGGCATAGCAGACCAGATATTATGATATGGGACAGGGAGAAGAAAACATGCACTGTAGTGGAAATTAGCTGCCCAGCAGATGCCAATATAATATCAAAGATTAGTGAAAAGGAGAATATTTATGCAGAACTGATGAGAAATCTGTAGATACTCCACCCTGATTACACCTTCAGATTTATGCCTGTGATTATTGGGGCACTGGGATATGTTAGTAACTACCTCAATACAAATCTTGAGAAGCTAGGCTTCACAGGAACAGAAAGAACACAACTAGTTAGGAAATTACAAGTACAATCAATTAATGGAACTGTAAATATATGTAAAACATTCCAAAAATGTTGCATCTAATAACTGCATATACACATGTACAGATACAAAGCATATACACATGCACACATACAACTCAAAACATACACATCCACACATACAATAACATCCATATCTACACATGCATACATGCAGACATACATACATATCTACCTAGTTGATGTTGTGTAAATTCCAATGAGAGAGTCTTGTGTCTATGTTATAAACCGACTCTCTCTCTCTCTATTGGTAAAACTTTGTGAAATTATAAAACAAGAATAACATACATACATACATACATACATACATACATACATACATACATACATACATACATACATACATACATACATACATACATACATACATACATGTAACTACACTTCAGCCTTACAACGTATTCACTTTCCTTCCATGTCTAAAGAAGAATTCAATGTTATTATTTATATCTACTTAGAATCTAATCTAAACATTGTAAAATAGTTTGAAACATTCGTGTAAACAGCATTTTATTTGTCTTACACGTGTATCATGTTTGGTGGGTGGGAAGAGCATCTTTGTTTGTATGGGTGTGTTTATATGGGTGTGTTTGTATGTGTGTATGTGCGGGTTTATATGGGTGTGTTTGTGTGTGTATGTGCGTGTTTATATGGGTCTGTGGGTGTGTTTGTGTGTGTGTGTGTGTACATGTGCGTGTTTATATGAGTGTGTTTGCGTGCATGTGCGTGTTTATATGTGTGTGCGTGTTTATATGGGTGTGTGTGTTTGTATCAGCGTGTTTATATGGGTGTGTTTGCGTGCATGTGCGGGTTTATATGGGTGTGTGTGTGTGTGCGTGTTTATATGGGTGTGCATGTGCGTGTTTATATGGATGTGTATGTGTGTGTATGTGCGTGTTTATATGGGTGTGTTTGTGTGTGTATGTGTGTGCATGTGCGTGTTTATATGAGTGTGTTTGCGTGCGTGTGCGTGTTTATATGGGTGTGTGTGTATGTGAGTGTTTATATGGGTGTGTATGTGCGTGTTGATATGGGTGGGTGTGTGTATGTGCGTGTTTATATGAGTGTGTGTGTATGTGCGTGTACATGGGTGTGTTTGTGTGCATGTGTGTGAATAACTTCATTTTCCCCTAGTAAACGTGTTTGTGTCGTGTGAACAATATTGTATTTTATTTTTAGTTAACCTGCTAAAACATTATTATAACTGAAATAAGTTTGTTAACCTTATCATAACTGAAATCAGTTTTTAACCTTATTATAACTGAAGTAAATTTGTTAACCTTACTGTATAACGTTTCTCGCTGTTTGGTTCATGATTTAAAATCTAATCCGAATGGTTGCATTTCATTTATTTTCGTACTGAAAATAATACAACTAATTATATTGATTAAGAATCCATGTAAGATTGCTCAATGTTAATGATTCAACGAATCTTAATAATGCCTTAGCTGCAGGTTTATTGCGCCAAATACTATAAAGCTAGGTGCGTTATTAGGAAATGAATAAATTAAGCTCAATTTCAAGATAAAAGGAAATATAACATCTTCGGCTAACTTATTGCAAATCAAATAATAGGTATATTATATAAAGAATAAGCGAAGCGGGAAATTAGGAACTTTTAAATTAAATGTATAGAAGATAAAAGATTTTCCTTGATGGTTTCCCTGGATCCTCACCAAAGATCTCCGATTATTTGATCGTTCACTTCGGCAATTGAAATGAATGTTTTATTTTATTTCAACGATATTCAAAGAGTTCAGGAAGCTATGGTAAATGAAAAGTTGTGAAAAGAGAATCTGCTAGCCATAGTCATCCGCACGAAAGGCAATATCTAATCCTTCTTTAATACAGCTTGTATTCAACAGCTGAATAGAATGTCGGAAGCAATGTAATTTTCTTTTCACACAGCAAACCTTGCGAAGCAGCGCTTTCATTAATATAAATGTAACGACGTAAACGATGAAATCTTAAGAATAAGATTATAGACGTCTTAGTAGACACAGATATAATTCAATTATATTAGAAAATGTTGAAACAAGCTGTCTGTGACGACTTTATTTGGTGTTATGTGAATTGAGGTTTAATATTTGGCCGTTGGGTAAAACGATAAATATGAGTAAAATTGAAAAAGTACATATATTGCTGTAAGGTATTGCTGTATACTGTATATCCTAACATTAAAACATCATAAACATGTGTTAAGGGAGACATAATTTATATCTATCATAGCAACATATTTATAGATATTGGAGTTTCATTCCATATTGCACTAAAACGAAGATTTGGTCAATTTTAAAACTAATCCATATACCTTTTCACTGATGCCTGGTGTCTTTGTTCATATATCTGCCAAACCAATAATAGTGTAGAAGATAGTAAATATTGTTGCTGGGATCACTTCTCGCAGAATGACATATGCTAGATATGTATAAATCTTAGTGACGCTCGAGAAATATAGATGGCAGAATATGCCGATCGTGGAGCAGATGAATACATAGAAATATGGTGAGAAGTTCATTACTATAACAGCAATTCTTTAATGTATCGAGGTATTCTAGTTTCGTATCAAGGTTATGGCAGCAAAGCTATACTTTAAGCATATTGATATATTAATCTTAACATGAGCAAAGAAATCTCAAATATATTAATCTTAGTGTTTAACTAAATACTTTTAGTGTTCCTGCAACGAGAAGTGTGGACTGGTGACCTTCAATACGTAACCGGACATAGGTACGGCAAGATTCTTAAATCTATTGTTCACTGCAGCAATGGTATTATTTATTCTTCGGCAATGGATTGGCAGTAATGGTAGAGCGCCGGACACAATGTTTTGCAGCATAGAGTTATGTCCCTTTACGTTCAGGGTTCAAATCCCGCCGAGATTAACTTTGCCTTTCATACTTACGGGGTCGATAAAATAAAGTACCAGTAATGTACTGGGGTAATTTCTGGCCTTGTGTCAAAAGTAGAAAGAATTATTTCTATATTGACGATCGAAAAACAGTTTAAGATTTCATTGTGTCTTGGTTTTCATGTTGGTTTCTTTTAATATATCGTAATATATAGTACTATATAGTAATATATAGTAGTGTATAGTAGTATATAGTACTATATAGTAGTATATAGTACTATATAGTACTATATAGTAATATATAGTAGTATATAGTAGTGTATAGTAGTATATAGTAATATATAGTACTATATAGTACTATATAGTAATATATAGTTGTATATAGTAGTATATATTACTATACAGTGATATATATTACTATATAGTACTATATAGTAATATATAGTTGTATATAGTAGTATATATTACTATACAGTGATATATATTACTATATAGTACTATATACTACTATATAATAGTATATAGTAGTCTATAGTTAGTAACAGATCAGTTGGGCATATTTCCAGTAGACAATCTCTACATTCAAGGAATACTGCTTCTTGAATGTAACTGGGTCCCATGACACTAGAAGAATCAACTAAACGTGCAACCCCTTCGAGGATCACTTGAATGTGTATCCTGAACATATGGGGTGTGGCAGAAATATCGGGTGGGGCAGAAATATGGGGTGGGGCAGAAATATGGGGCGGGGCAAAATATGGGGTTGGGCAGGAATATGGGGTGGGGAAGAAATATGCGGTGGGGCAGAAATATGGGGTCGGGCAGAAATATGGGTGGGGCAGGAATATGGGGTTGGGCAGAAATATGGGGCGGGGCAAAAATATGACCCATTTAAGCAATTCTCAAGAGGAAGAAATAGTACTGGAAATATATTTACCATTGACCTGAGAATTTCTCCGACATCTGCTGAGGAATAACTTTTAGGGTGGAATTTTAAGATGGAATAATTATATTATGGTGGAATTTGGGAGACAAAACGATTAACCAAGGTATATAACACTTGCATAGACAAACACAATTTGGTAATCAGAACTTTCTGTATGGGACGGATACTGTGTTTTCACTCCCAATACTATACAATATTGATTGGAGGCTAATCAATATCCAGGTCATTCATGTTAAAATAATGTTTAGACAACATTAACATCTATTCTGCTATTGACCACATATCTCTAAAATGTAATTCATAGAAAAGATAGCCCTCAGTATCAAACGTGACCCTCATTCTGAGGCCGTATTCACTCATAATATGAAAGCCTAATTGAATACTCTCTTCGAACGTTAAGGAACTATAAATATAACAAACCTAACATAATGGGTTGTGACAAAAATGTGTGCACAGATGTGGGAGGTACTTTGCTTAGTTGAGGTTAAGGTAATGTGACAATGTGAGGAGGAAAAAAAACAATTATGGTAAAATAATCCCAAAACTACAGATACGCTACTATAAAAACTGGAGTCATGAAACATAACTAATTAATAAGATTTGACAGAGGCTGTCTCTTCTCCTTCTTTTCTCTTCACTTGGCCGCTTTGAAACAATACCAGATTGGTAACTGGCCCCAATATGACAACCAAAAATGCAATATAGTGAGAGGTAAGAAAAAGAACCATACTGCATCGACCTTTGCGAGAGTTTCCAAGGGATGTGTTCAGATCTTAGGTAGAGGGCTCTGTTAGAAAAGCAGTATCATGCCGTAAAAACTGGTCATGGGCCTTCGCCCTGTCCTGGGGGCTGGCAGAGGGTGGCCTTTACAAAACCAGAATGTATTCAGCTAATTGTTCTATTATGATTACTAGCTTTTAATTGAACTGTGAGAATATGTCAACCATCCGGGACATTTAAACAATAAGTGCATATACATACATGTAGACATAAACATATACAAATCTCAATATACACACGTACGTGTATATATATATATATATATACATGTGTGTGTGTCTGTGTGTGTGTCTGTGTCTGTGTGTGTGTATGTGCCTATATGTGCGTGCATGTGTCTGTGTGTCAGTGTGTGCGCACATATACATACATGCAAATATGTACATGACTATATAAATATATATATATATATATATATATATATATATAGGATCGTAAAATAATGAATTTTTTTAATATAAGGAACTGTTTCTTTGTTTATTCATTATTTTTTTAATAATTTATATATATATATATATATATATATATATATATATATATATATATATATATATATAATTAGTTAATGATTCTACTATGCTTATAGAAGTGCTAAATAGTTCTCACGAAGACGGAAATGATTCGGTGTGGAAGTGCAAATGTATCACGACTTTATATATACAAAAGCAATAAAAAATATTATAGATATTTATTGTATGATACATCATATCGTGATATGACAAATATACATACAAACATCATATATATATATGCACATGAATGTGTGTTTGTGTGTGTGTATGTATATATACATATATTTATGTGTATACAGTATATATATATATATATATATATATATATATATATATATATATATATAGTCTGTGTATATATGTATATATATATATATCGTCTGCTGGTTGAGTGATTCCGTAGACTATCGTCATGTGATATGACTGTAAGAATACTATAGACGTTGAATCTAAGAACACATTTATATAACTAGTCTGTCTAGGTGTCTATCAAGTCGTCTTAACATACCAGGCTTGTGTAGTTGTCCGGTAGGTATACAGACATGTTTAATTCCCACAAACAGTATTATCGTATATTTTTTTATCATATTTAGCATGTGTATAAGTTTGGCCCTGCTTTCTTTTTTCAGTTGTCATATTTTCACTGGGTAATCCTCCTGCGTAACTTAACGAATTTCCTTACACCTTTCTTATCTGTAGTCTTTGCTTTTCGATTTGTAAAAGTTCACTACGTAATGTATATACAGTGTCCTGTAGTGTTATTTTCTCTATATTTTTTATGTATATGTCTGACTTGACAATAATTTCCATATTTTGCAATTGCTCAAATGTTTACCTTCTTCTATACCCACTCTGCTTCTTCCAATGCATAGAATATTCCCCTGCTTTCTGGTCGAGTTGTTAGCTATGTTGCCATTTCAATATGTCTACACCTCGATGTGAAAATGTACAAATAAATATTAAGATGTATCGAACACGATACATGACAACCACCAGATCACAATTGTCTAACACCAAAACACAATTGGCTAAGATCAGAACACATTTGTCTGAAACTAGAACACAATAGTCTAAGACCAGAACACAATTGTCTGAGACTAGAACACAATTGTCTGAGACCAGAACACAATTGGCTGAGACTAGAACACAATTGGCTGAAACCAGAACACAATTGTCTGAGACCAGAACACAATTGTCTGAGACTAGAACACAATTGTCTGAGACCAGAACACAATTGTCTGAGACTAGAACACAATTGTCTGAGACCAGAACACAATTGCCTGAGACTAGAACACAACTGTCTGTTGACCAGAACACAATTGACTGAAACCAGAACACAATTGTCTAAGACCAGAACGAAATTGTCTGAGACCAGAACACGACTGTCTGAGACTAGAACACAATTGTCTGAGACTAGAACACAACTGTCTGAAACCAGAACATAATTGTCTGAGACTAGAATACAACTGTCTGAGACCAGAACATAATTGTCTGAGACCAGAATACAATTGTCTGAAACCAGAACACAATTGTCTGAGACCAGAACACAATTGTCTGAGACCAGAACACAATTGTCTGAAACCAGAACAGAATTGTCTGAAACCAGAACACAATTGTCTGAAACCAGAACACAATTGTCTGAAACCAGAACACAATTGTCTGAGACTAGAACACAATTGTCTGAAACCAGAACACAATTGTCTGAGACCAGAACACAATTGTCTGAGACCAGAACACAATTGTCTGAGACCAGAACACAATTGTCTCAGACCAGAACAAAATTGTCTGAAACCAGAACACAATTGTCTGAAACCAGAACACAACTGTCTGAAACCAGAACACAATTGTCTGAAACCAGAACATAATTGTCTGAAACCAGAACACAATTGTCTGAAACCAGAACACAATTGTCTGAGACTAGAACACAATTGTCTGAGAACAGAACACATTTGTCTGAGACCAGAACACAATTGTCTGAGACCAGAACACGTTTGTCTGAGACTAGAACACAACTGTCTGAGACCAGAACACAATTGTCTGAGACGAGACACAATTGTCTGAAACCAGAACACATTTGTCTGAGACCAGAACACAATTGTCTGAAACCAGAACACAATTGTCTGAAACCAGAACACAACTGTCTGAAACCAGAACACAATTGTCTGAAACCAGAACATAATTGTCTGAAACCAGAACACAATTGTCTGAAACCAGAACACAATTGTCTGAGAGTAGAACACAATTGTCTGAGACTAGAACACAATTGTCTGAGACTAGAACACAATTGTCTGGGACCAGAACACATTTGTCTGAGACCAGAACACATTTGTCTGAGACTAGAACACAACTGTCTGAGACCAGTACTCAACTGTCTGAGACCAGAACACAATTGTCTGAGACCAGAACACAATTGTCTGAGACTAGAACACAATTGTCTGAGAACAGAACACATTTGTCTGAGACCAGAACACAATTGTCTGAGACCAGAACACGTTTGTCTGAGACTAGAACACAACTGTCTGAGACCAGAACACAATTGTCTGAGACCAGAACACAATTGTCTGAGACCAGAACACAATTGTCTGAGACCAGAACACAATTGTCTGAAACCAGAACACATTTGTCTGAGACCAGAACACAATTGTCTGAAACCAGAACACAATTGTATGAAACCAGAACACAACTGTCTGAAACCAGAACACAATTGTCTGAAACCAGAACACAACTGTCTGAAACCAGAACACAATAGTCTGAGACTAGAACACAATTGTCTGAAACCAGAACACAATTGTCTGAAACCAGAACACAACTGTCTGAGACCAGAACACAATTGTCTGAGACCAGATCACAATTGTCTGAAACCAGAACACAATTGTCTGAAACCAGAACATAATTGTCTGAAACCAGAACACAATTGTCTGAAACCAGAACACAATTGTCTGAGACCAGAACACAATTGTCTGAGACTAGAACACAATTGTCTGAGACTAGAACACAATTGTCTGGGACCAGAACACAATTGTCTGAGACCAGAACACATTTGTCTGAGACCAGAACACATTTGTCTGAGACTAGAAAACAACTGTCTGAGACCAGAACACAACTGTCTGAGACCAGAACACAATTGTCTGAGACCAGAACACAATTGTCTGAGACCAGAACACAATTGTCTGGGACCAGAACATAATTGTCTGAGACTAGAACACAACTGTCTGAGACCAGAACACAATTGTCTGAAACCAGAACATAATTGTCTGAAACCAGAACACAATTGTCTGAAACCAGAACACAATTGTCTGAGACCAGAACACAATTGTCTGAGACTAGAACACAATTGTCTGAGACTAGAACACAATTGTCTGAGACCAGAACACAACTGTCTGAGAACAGAACACAATTGTCTGAGACCAGAACACAACTGTCTGAGACCAGAACACAATTGTCTGAGACCAGAACACAATTGTCTGAGACCAGAACACAATTGTCTGGGACCAGAACATAATTGTCTGAGACTAGAACACAACTGTCTGAGACCAGAACACAATTGTCTGAGACCAGAACACAATTGTCTGAGACCAGAACACAATTTTCTGAAACCAGCACACACTTGTCTGAAACCAGAACACAATTGTCTGAGACTAGAACACAACAGTCTGAGACCAGAACACAATTGTCTGAGACTAGAACACAATTGTCTGAGAACAGAACACATTTGTCTGAGACCAGAACACAATTGTCTGAGACCAGAACACGTTTGTCTGAGACTAGAACACAACTGTCTGAGACCAGAACACAATTGTCTGAGACGAGACACAATTGTCTGAAACCAGAACACATTTGTCTGAGACCAGAACACAATTGTCTGAAACCAGAACATAATTGTCTGAAACCAGAACACAATTGTCTGAAACCAGAACACAATTGTCTGAGAGTAGAACACAATTGTCTGAGACTAGAACACAATTGTCTGAGACTAGAACACAATTGTCTGGGACCAGAACACATTTGTCTGAGACCAGAACACATTTGTCTGAGACTAGAACACAACTGTCTGAGACCAGTACTCAACTGTCTGAGACCAGAACACAATTGTCTGAGACCAGAACACAATTGTCTGAGACTAGAACACAATTGTCTGAGAACAGAACACATTTGTCTGAGACCAGAACACAATTGTCTGAGACCAGAACACGTTTGTCTGAGACTAGAACACAACTGTCTGAGACCAGAACACAATTGTCTGAGACGAGACACAATTGTCTGAAACCAGAACACATTTGTCTGAGACCAGAACACAATTGTCTGAAACCAGACCACAATTGTCTGAAACCAGAACACAACTGTCTGAAACCAGAACACAATTGTCTGAAACCAGAACACAACTGTCTGAAACCAGAACACAATAGTCTGAGACTAGAACACAATTGTCTGAAACCAGAACACAATTGTCTGAAACCAGAACACAACTGTCTGAGACCAGAACACAATTGTCTGAGACCAGATCACAATTGTCTGAAACCAGAACACAATTGTCTGAAACCAGAACATAATTGTCTGAAACCAGAACACAATTGTCTGAAACCAGAACACAATTGTCTGAGACCAGAACACAATTGTCTGAGACTAGAACACAATTGTCTGAGACTAGAACACAATTGTCTGGGACCAGAACACAATTGTCTGAGACCAGAACACATTTGTCTGAGACCAGAACACATTTGTCTGAGACTAGAAAACAACTGTCTGAGACCAGAACACAATTGTCTGAGACCAGAACACAACTGTCTGAGACCAGAACACAATTGTCTGAGACCAGAACACAATTGTCTGAGACCAGAACACAATTGTCTGGGACCAGAACATAATTGTCTGAGACTAGAACACAACTGTCTGAGACCAGAACACAATTGTCTGAAACCAGAACATAATTGTCTGAAACCAGAACACAATTGTCTGAAACCAGAACACAATTGTCTGAGACCAGAACACAGTTGTCTGAGACTAGAACACAATTGTCTGAGACCAGAACACAATTGCCTGAGACCAGAACACAACTGTCTGAGAACAGAACACAATTGTCTGAGACCAGAACACAACTGTCTGAGACCAGAACACAATTGTCTGAGACCAGAACACAATTGTCTGAGACCAGAACACAATTGTCTGGGACCAGAACATAATTGTCTGAGACTAGAACACAACTGTCTGACACCAGAACACAATTGTCTGAGACCAGAACATAATTGTCTGAGACCAGAACACAATTTTCTGAAACCAGCACACACTTGTCTGAAACCAGAACACAATTGTCTGAGACTAGAACACAATTGTCTGAGAACAGAACACATTTGTCTGAGACCAGAACACAATTGTCTGAAACCAGCACACACTTGACTGAGACCAGAACACAATTTTCTGAAACCAGCACACACTTGTCTGAAACCAGAACACAATTGTCTGAGACTAGAACACAACAGTCTGAGAACAGAACACATTTGTCTGAGACCAGAACACAATTGTCTGAGACCAGAACACGTTTGTCTGAGACTAGAACACAACTGTCTGAAACCAGAACACAATTGTCTGAAACCAGAACATAATTGTCTGAAACCAGAACACAATTGTCTGAAACCAGAACACAATTGTCTGAGAGTAGAACACAATTGTCTGAGACTAGAACACAATTGTCTGAGACTAGAACACAATTGTCTGGGACCAGAACACATTTGTCTGAGACCAGAACACATTTGTCTGAGACTAGAACACAACTGTCTGAGACCAGTACACAACTGTCTGAGACCAGAACACAATTGTCTGAGACCAGAACACAACTGTCTGAGACCAGAACAAAATTGTCTGAGACCAGAACACAATTGTCTGAGACCAGGACACAATTGTCTGAGACTAGAACACAATTGTCTGAGACCAGAACACAATTGTCTCAGACCAGAACACAATTGTTTGAAACCAGAACACAACTGTCTGAAACCAGAACACAATTGTCTGAGACCAGAACACAATTGTCTGAGAACAGAACACATTTGTCTGAGACGAGACACAATTGTCTGAAACCAGAACACATTTGTCTGAGACCAGAACACAATTGTCTGAAACCAGACCACAATTGTCTGAAACCAGAACACAACTGTCTGAAACCAGAACACAATTGTCTGAAACCAGAACACAACTGTCTGAAACCAGAACACAATAGTCTGAGACTAGAACACAATTGTCTGAAACCAGAACACAATTGTCTGAGACGAGACACAATTGTCTGAAACCAGAACACATTTGTCTGAGACCAGAACACAATTGTCTGAAACCAGAACACAATTGTCTGAAACCAGAACACAACTGTCTGAAACCAGAACACAATTGTCTGAAACCAGAACATAATTGTCTGAAACCAGAACACAATTGTCTGAAACCAGAACACAATTGTCTGAGAGTAGAACACAATTGTCTGAGACTAGAACACAATTGTCTGAGACTAGAACACAATTGTCTGGGACCAGAACACATTTGTCTGAGACCAGAACACATTTGTCTGAGACTAGAACACAACTGTCTGAGACCAGTACTCAACTGTCTGAGACCAGAACACAATTGTCTGAGACCAGAACACAATTGTCTGAGACTAGAACACAATTGTCTGAGAACAGAACACATTTGTCTGAGACCAGAACACAATTGTCTGAGACCAGAACACGTTTGTCTGAGACTAGAACACAACTGTCTGAGACCAGAACACAATTGTCTGAGACGAGACACAATTGTCTGAAACCAGAACACATTTGTCTGAGACCAGAACACAATTGTCTGAAACCAGAACACAATTGTCTGAAACCAGAACACAACTGTCTGAAACCAGAACACAATTGTCTGAAACCAGAACACAACTGTCTGAAACCAGAACACAATAGTCTGAGACTAGAACACAATTGTCTGAAACCAGAACACAATTGTCTGAAACCAGAACACAACTGTCTGAGACCAGAACACAATTGTCTGAGACCAGATCACAATTGTCTGAAACCAGAACACAATTGTCTGAAACCAGAACATAATTGTCTGAAACCAGAACACAATTGTCTGAAACCAGAACACAATTGTCTGAGACCAGAACACAATTGTCTGAGACTAGAACACAATTGTCTGAGACTAGAACACAATTGTCTGGGACCAGAACACAATTGTCTGAGACCAGAACACATTCGTCTGAGACCAGAACACATTTGTCTGAGACTAGAAAACAACTGTCTGAGACCAGAACACAATTGTCTGAGACCAGAACACAACTGTCTGAGACCAGAACACAATTGTCTGAGACCAGAACACAATTGTCTGAGACCAGAACACAATTGTCTGGGACCAGAACATAATTGTCTGAGACTAGAACACAACTGTCTGAGACCAGAACACAATTGTCTGAAACCAGAACATAATTGTCTGAAACCAGAACACAATTGTCTGAAACCAGAACACAATTGTCTGAGACCAGAACACAGTTGTCTGAGACTAGAACACAATTGTCTGAGACCAGAACACAATTGTCTGAGACCAGAACACAACTGTCTGAGAACAGAACACAATTGTCTGAGACCAGAACACAACTGTCTGAGACCAGAACACAATTGTCTGAGACCAGAACACAATTGTCTGAGACCAGAACACAATTGTCTGGGACCAGAACATAATTGTCTGAGACTAGAACACAACTGTCTGACACCAGAACACAATTGTCTGAGACCAGAACACAATTGTCTGAGACCAGAACACAATTTTCTGAAACCAGCACACACTTGTCTGAAACCAGAACACAATTGTCTGAGACTAGAACACAATTGTCTGAGAACAGAACACATTTGTCTGAGACCAGAACACAATTGTCTGAAACCAGCACACACTTGTCTGAGACCAGAACACAATTTTCTGAAACCAGCACACACTTGTCTGAAACCAGAACACAATTGTCTGAGACTAGAACACAACAGTCTGAGAACAGAACACATTTGTCTGAGACCAGAACACAATTGTCTGAGACCAGAACACGTTTGTCTGAGACTAGAACACAACTGTCTGAAACCAGAACACAATTGTCTGAAACCAGAACATAATTGTCTGAAACCAGAACACAATTGTCTGAGAGTAGAACACAATTGTCTGAGACTAGAACACAATTGTCTGAGACTAGAACACAATTGTCTGAGACCAGAACACAATTGTCTCAGACCAGAACACAATTGTCTGAAACCAGAACACAACTGTCTGAAACCAGAACACAATTGTCTGAGACTAGAACACAATTGTCTGAGAACAGAACACATTTGTCTGAGACCAGAACACAATTGTCTGAGACCAGAACACGTTTGTCTGAGACTAGAACACAACTGTCTGAGACCAGAACACAATTGTCTGAGACGAGACACAATTGTCTGAAACCAGAACACATTTGTCTGAGACCAGAACACAATTGTCTGAAACCAGAACACAATTGTCTGAAACCAGAACACAACTGTCTGAAACCAGAACACAATTGTCTGAAACCAGAACACAACTGTCTGAAACCAGAACACAATAGTCTGAGACTAGAACACAATTGTCTGAAACCAGAACACAATTGTCTGAAACCAGAACACAACTGTCTGAGACCAGAACACAATTGTCTGAGACCAGATCACAATTGTCTGGGACCAGAACACAATTGTCTGAAACCAGAACATAATTGTCTGAAACCAGAACACAATTGTCTGAAACCAGAACACAATTGTCTGAGACCAGAACACAATTGTCTGAGACTAGAACACAATTGTCTGAGACTAGAACACAATTGTCTGGGACCAGAACACAATTGTCTGAGACCAGAACACATTTGTCTGAGACCAGAACACATTTGTCTGAGACTAGAACACAACTGTCTGAGACCAGAACACAACTGTCTGAGACCAGAACACAATTTTCTGAGACCAGAACACAACTGTCTGAGACCAGAACACAATTGTCTGAGACCAGAACACAATTGTCTGAGACCAGAACACAATTGTCTGGGACCAGAACATAATTGTCTGAGACTAGAACACAACTGTCTGAGACCAGAACACAATTGTCTGAAACCAAAACATAATTGTCTGAAACCAGAACACAATTGTCTGAAACCAGAACACAATTGTCTGAGACCAGAACACAATTGTCTGAGACTAGAACACAATTGTCTGAGACTAGAACACAATTGTCTGAGACCAGAACACAACTGTCTGAGAACAGAACACAATTGTCTGAGACCAGAACACAACTGTCTGAGACCAGAACACAATTGTCTGAGACCAGAACACAATTGTCTGAGACCAGAACACAATTGTCTGGGACCAGAACATAATTGTCTGAGACTAGAACACAACTGTCTGAGACCAGAACACAATTGTCTGAAACCAGAACACAATTGTCTGAGACCAGAATACAATTTTCTGAAACCAGCACACACTTGTCTGAAACCAGAACACAATTGTCTGAGACTAGAACACAACAGTCTGAGACCAGAACACAATTGTCTGAGACTAGAACACAATTGTCTGAGAACAGAACACATTTGTCTGAGACCAGAACACAATTGTCTGAGACCAGAACACGTTTGTCTGAGACTAGAACACAACTGTCTGAGACCAGAACACAATTGTCTGAGACCAGAACACAATTGTCTGAGACTAGAACACAATTGTCTGAGAACAGAACACAATTGTCTGAGACTAGAACACAATTGTCTGAGAAATTGTCTGAGACCAAATATTAAACATTGCTTCGTAAGTTAAATACTCTCTATTAATTTTCATTCAACTACAGCATAAAGTTGCAAGACCAATGAAGCAAGTTATGTTCGCCATTCTCATCCAACCTTCAGAAAATTCACTGGAAGTCAACATCTGCCCATTTACCCTCACCTTACGGAGTCATTTCCATTTTTCCCCCCGCAGGAAAAAGATCCACAAAGTGTTGGTGATTAAATCGTCAAATCATTCCTAAAAGATTTAATGCGGGCTCTGTAAGCTCAAATAGCATCAAAGTATAGGTTCCGCTTCCGCAAATATATTTCCAACCTATGTTTTATCTAAGTTGACTAAACAGATGTGGACACTGAGGCCATGTAAGCAAAACTGTAAGCTTCATGTGTTTCTATAAAGGCGCCTGCTTTTGTGTTGTCAGTTTCAGCTGATTGCGTCAGATAGTGAGTTCGATTCCTGGAGGCGCAGTGCATCCTTCAATACACTTTATTTCGCGATTCTCCAGTCAACTCAGCTGGCAAAAATGAGTTGCACCCGTAATTCGAAGGGCCATCCTTGTTACATTCTGTGCCACGCTGAATCTCCCCGAGAACTAAGGGTACACGTTTTGGTATTATTACAGCTTTATGTCCCAACTTTTATATTTTTTATGAACTTCCCCCACATTTAATTAGAATGAAGGTGAGTTCCACACTTATTACTGTGTCGTGTTCTAAAAATGGAAATTATAGACATTTTGATGCAACAGATTATCCCAAAACGGTTGGTAGTTGTAGAAGAAGAAGAAGAAGAAGAAGAAGTAGAAGAAGAAGAAGGCAAGTTTTGAACTCACATAAACCACACATTGGTGGAAGTAGTGGTCTTGGTGGTAGTAGTAGTAATGGTGGTGGTAGTGGTGGTGGTGTTAGTGCTGGTAGTGGTGGTGGATGTAATAGTGGTGGTGGTAGTGGCGGTAGTGGTAGTGGTGGTGGTAGTAGTGGTGGTAATGGTGGTAGTGGTGGTAGTAGTGGTAGTTGTAGTAGTAGTAGTAGTGGTAGTAGTAGTAGTAGTAGTAGTAGTAGTAGTAGTAGTGGTGTTAAATATGAAAAATCAATTCTTCTTCCAACAACAATGAAAGTTGATGAATCTGTTTTCCTCTACACTTGGAAACGTTATTCACATCTACACAACGGTACACATATTTATCATTGCATGGAATTTTGTATAGTTTTATACATTCATACATGTACACACATATACATACACATACGCTGTCTCACACACATGTACAATATATATATATAGGAAAAAGTATGACCCCGACGGCAGAGCTCAAGCCGTTTCGACGGCTATTTCTGTACCAGAAATAGCCGTCGAAACGGCTTGAGCTCTGCCGTCGGGGTCATACTTTTTCCTATTTCCCACTCTACTACCCTAAGTATTGAGTAATCTGGTGCGTTATGGTCCATCTGGTTCCTTACCACGATTCCTTTGTTATATATATATATTTATATATATATATATATATATAACGAAGGAAATGTGGTAAGGAACCAAGTGGACCATAATGCACCAAAGTACTCAATACTTATTAGTCGTCGAATTAGCCGTCGAAACGGCTTCAGCTGAGCCGTCGGGGTCCTACTCGTTCCTAAATATATATATATATGTGTGTGTGTGTGTGTGTACATATATATATGCATATATACATATATATATAGTGAGGGAGAGAAAAAAGTTGAGATAGATAGATAGATAGAAAAAAATATATATATATATATGTGTGTGTGTATGTATGTATATATATGTATGTATATATATATATATATGTATGTATATATAAATGTATGTACAAAATATACAAAATACAAAATATAAATCAATCAAATTTTTGCTATATATATATATGTGTGTGATATATATATATATATACACACACACATATATGTGTGTGTGTCTATTAAGTATATTTATAGTGCAAAAGAGAACGTTAGTGGGAATTCAAAATGTCTGTTATTTGGAAATTGTTGAATATTAGTATTGCTGTAAAAAATATGTTTTATCTCCTCGAAGAGTAAAGGGAATCGATCTGATTAGATTCTCATTTTATTAGATCTTTATTGATTAAGGAATCTAGGTTGTGTCCATGCCACGTTATATAAACTCGACTGGTCAGTTTATATATTTATCTTGCTGGTAAAAACTATCAATCGGTCTAACGTTGAATGAATGTGTCCATTCCTAAATAATCTGCTTAAGATTTGGATTACCTTCTGATGTCCATTAAACTATATCCCAATGCCGGAGAAGAAAATATATTTGAAATACATTATTAATAGGGTGGCGGATTGGCAGTATCGGTAGAGGGGCCCGACGCCAAGTTTTGCAGCATAGAGGTACTGCCCTTGACGTTCTGAGTTCAAATCCCGCCGAGGTTAACTGTGTTTTTCATCCTTATGGGGTCGACAAAATAAAGTACCAGTAATGCAATGGAGGTAATTGCTGGCCTTGTGCCAAAAGTAGAAACAATTATTCATAGTATACATTCAGATATCCGTCATATACGATGGAAGTTTGTTTTAATATAAGAAAAAGTAACACTACAATATAAAGAACTCCACTATATTTAGTAGGTATAAATACTCACCTGAGAAGGTTATGTTGGATAACTTTGAAAATGATTTGTTTAACACGATGAAAAATATCAAATTTAAAAAATAAACCTTTCTATATAACTCGTTCTTGAAACAACTTAATACTACAATTAACTATTTTAAAAAGCACTAAAAAATACGGCTACGTGCAGACAAAACGAGAAATATATACAGTATGGACTTTAATTTATATATTCCTTTCATCTACAAGGAACTAAAAAAACTAACAAAGCTAACCTAACGGAAATCAATAGGCAGGGTAAATATGTGTATGTAGGTATATATAGTTGCATGTGTGTGTGTGTATATATATATATGTAGGTATGGATGTATATATGATTGTAAATGTGTATCTATATAAGTATGTAGGTGTGGGTGTATATATGTACGTCCGTTTGTAGGTATGTTTGTCTATATGATTGTATATGTGTGTATGTATGTAGATATGTAAGTAGGTACGTGTGTATGTAAGTATGAATGTAAGTGTATATGTAGGTAGGAATGACTGTTTGTTAGTGTATATATATCAAGCGAATTTGAAACCAACATTGCGTGCTTCTTTGACAGAAAATGACTGGTTTAAACGAAATATATATAGATTCCATTAACTTCGTTTTTCTATTTCAGACAAAGATTTCAAGAGTAGGAAATTTATTGGGTTTTTTATTTTGTTTTTCTTTTTTCGTAGGGGGGATGGGATAATGTTCCAAATTCTTTGTGGGTATTCTATAGTGTTTTATTGTTTTTTCTTGTTGTTGCTTTTCTTTTAAACTAACGTGTATGAGACGTATGATCACATAGAAAAGGGATGAAGAACAAGGTCAAGTTGATCGAACCCCTTCACATAATTGCAGATTATATTGGGGGGACATAAGAATTGACTTCCAATAAAATAAAATATATGACTTCTGATGAACATGTGCATCCATATTTTAGCATTTATTATATTCTCAACAAAACGTTATCCATCGATCCCATACTCCTGCAGAACCTTCTTCAAAAGAAAAAAAAATCGTGGGACGCAGTCCCCACCTTTTCGGGGTCTAAGAAACAAGCATCTGTTGGCAATACTCCCTCGATTTTTCACCGACTTGCCGCAGTGTTAATATTTTGTCGTCTGTGATGCGTCGGAGGTGAAACCCACACTTTCCATCAGCTAATTTGGACTCGACAATCCCCCTAAATCTATTTGCCAGATACTTACCGTAGACGGGGGGATTACCAATGTCTCTTGTCTCCCTTTTTGAACATTGGGATTATCAGTCCATACTGCCATCGCTTAGGAGCGTTTCCTGAGATCCAGACCAACCGGTACACACGACCTAGCCAGATACCTTTTCTATTATATGCTTTTAACATCTCTGACCGAATATCATCCTTCCTAGAGGCCTTGCCACATTTGAAATATTTAATTGCTCAGGTGACCTCAGCCTCTGAGAGGTTACTCTTCGCCCCTAAATATGTACATGTAAACATATCATCCGCTTTAATTCTTAATTGTCATAAGGTTATATGGAAAAAGGGAATTCTTTTAAATCAATGAAATCTACACGAGAAATTGAAATCGTTCATAGTAATAGGATAGAAGATACTTCGATGGTCTGGGTAGAGCAGATATTTCTACGAATTGAGAGATCTCAGCTCCAATACTATGAGGTTAGAATGTCTCAGGAATGTCTCAACAGCGATGACGACGACGATGACAACAGAAGAAGAAGAAGAAGAAGAAGAAGAAGAAGAAGAAGAAGATACAAATTCCTTTCTGGGTATACGTTTTTAAATTGTCAAAATTAAGCATGATCTGCAATTTGAGATGGAGGATCGAAAGTTGAATTCGAAACAATATAGATATCTATGTGGGTTCAACATTACCCCCAATAGATCCATATATTTAGAATTCCTTTCAATATAATCGATCTATATCAATCTACATGCGTGAACTAAGTCCTTTCCGAGCAATCTTAAAATTGTCCTCACAATAAATTTAAATTTAATTTCTTACTTTAAATTACAAATGAATGTGAGATTCGTTTAATGACATTATATAACACTAGCAGAAAAACCACCCTTTGGTTGGTTTTTCTGCTAGCATGTGTAGTGTGTATATTGATATTATACGCAAGTATATATGCATGTGGATATGATCAAATAAAATCGTAATTGACAATATACACATAAATTGAACGAAGACTGCGTCTTATGTAATCAGTAACGTAATCCATGATACATGAAAAAAAGACGATATTATATATAAACTGCATTAGGAGAAAATTAGTGACAGAAATATATGAATGTTTATTTAAGCAATCGCTAACCGGAAGTGTTACCATTTGAAAATTTTAAAGAAGTGAATCTTAAAATAAGCAACAAAATTATTTATATTTAATCAAGAATAACGACATTTGGTAGATAAATTATGTAATATTCATTCATTATTTATTCAAGGTAATCCAAATTATTTTACAAACGGGATAAAAAATTATATTCTGGACGCAGTCCTACACTCCTTACTTTATTATAGTTTAGATTGACGACGTACATTATGCCTGGCAAATTATTGTGGTTAGAGTTACAATGACATGGGGTACATAGAAGCGGGTGTATATATTAGAGTTACAATGACATGGGGTACATAGAAGCCGGTGTATATATTAAAATATTAATGAAATACCAGTGTTCTACTTCACTTTCCGAATCTGCAGAATTCTTGTTTTATAAAAACATGTTTGACCAAAACAGGTTGACCATAACGAGTGAAACATATCAAATAATACCAAATTTAAATTATATAATTGATAAGGTTATAAAAAGCTTGGCAAAGCTACGCTATGTTCACGGTCCAGTTCACTTTAAATTTATGTACTGCTCAAACTATGTACTGCAGAGCAGTGATTTAAATGGATCAGTTCATCTTGCTAAAACTATGTACTACAGAGATTTAAATGGATCAGTTCACCTAACTAAAACGATGTACTACAGTGATTTAAATGGATCAGTTCACCTTGCTAAAACTATGTACTGCAGAGCAGTGATTTATTGATTCCTGCAACTGAATTCAACTCCTTCTAAAAAGAGGTAAATGTATTAGATCCACATATGCCCGAATATACTATTACTGAAGCCAATATTTCAATTTTCAGAGGGTTTTCTTAATCAAGTAGAATTGTGCATGTCAATAGTTGTGTTCGTATAGGTGTGTTTGTGGGGGGGGGGGTACTTGATTTAAGGTATTGATTTATTTAGGATTAACATGTATATTTTCATTATTTTCAAAAAATAAAACGCATTACTGACCAGTAAGCCGCTGTAACATAGGTTTGATGAAGAATAATTTCAGGCATTGTGTAAATTCAATTAGACTTAAATACTGTTTTAACGTGGTTTTCTACAATTAAGATTTTAAGTAAATTATATCAAGGTTTGATTTATCGGGCTGTGCCAATTCACGTTCTTACTGGTTAACAACGTTAATGTAAATCTTAATGCTTCAACAAATACCACTTATTATGAGAAACATTAATTGCTTTTTCTCTCTATATCTACTGATTCTATCAAGAGTAAATTGTTATAAATTCGCAATCGTACACTGTTTCCAATGTAATTATTTCGTCTGGCTTTGGTTGAAATTTTAATGAGACAGGTTGGGGTGATGGCGCATGGCTCCATTAAGGAATTGCTGAAGTATGTGTACGAGTTAATCCTCCTATCAACCTCTCTTGTGCAAACTAAATTATTTTCAAGCGATCTGCTTTTTTTGCCACGTACAGGTGGTATATTATAGAAACTGTCAATACCAACCAACAAAATGTAAATCATTAGCAATCTAATGGTTATTTATAAGATAGTTCTACTACTAAAGAAGGGCAAATAAAGATTCATAAATCAATTGTTTTTATTGTATGTATCGATTAGGGTAAAGCTAAAGTAGATAAAGCAGACATTTGTTTTACTCCTATCATTCCCTCGAGAAACGACTATTGCTATGGCGACGCTATATATGCCATACAGAATATAGAAAATACTTGAAAAGGTTTAGTCTAAATTGCATCATCCGTATACGTTTGGAAATGGAATTAAACAAATAATGAATATTTATACTAGGACAATGTGTATATTTCACGATGTAGGGTCAAATTAATGTAGGTATATTTACCAGTGTTTAATTAGAAACCTTAGCCTACAAGAAGAGAATGAACTGTACAGAGAAAAACAAGGAATGATTCATGTGCCTGCATTTCAGCGAGTTTTGTCACCTCATCATTGAGTAACTAGCTCTATGGTTCACTCGGAATTAAATCAAATAGTTCAATATTTTACATTAAGATCATAAGACCAACCACCGAGTGAGTCTTCATTTAAATCTAGCCCCATATTTAGTTAAGGACATTCAACCATTGTGGCAAGCTTCATACGATAGAGAAATATATCCTACAATAAATAATATGAAATATCACAAAATTTACAACCCAGTTAAGGAATGAGAGAAAGGCAAATGGATTAATCAAACATATACATTAATATCAGTAGCGGGAGATTTTTCCATTTGATAAAATCTTTCGTTCCTTCCGGATAAAAATATAGGAACTTTGGAACCGAATTCTCTCAAATTTAACTATACAGCACCAACAAATATCACTAACACGCCATTGTTTAATAATAATAATAAATTTAACTATACAGCACTAACAAATATCGCTAACACGCCATAGTTTAGTAATAATAATAACGAACACTTCCTATGTTTCAGAATCCAGAAATCAATAACACCATATATTACATTTGCCATTCATTTAACACAGTTTACGGAGATTTTCAAGAAAAATCAGTAATCTGTGTAGCTAACGACAGCTATGTACCACTCGTTTCTTATTTCACTATCTCTCAATTGGATGTGACTAGCAGTTCAGGTCACGAATGATGTTAATAACACAGCTGAAAGTTCATTTTAGATCATGATATATACTTAAGAAGTCATTTCTTTGGCAGTAGATACACACAAATTGGAATGATAAGCTGAAGAGTTATACCTAAGTATACCTAAGAAGTCAGCAGCTTTTATATGGTGTGCAATTTCCCTTGTAAATTTAAATCCCTACGCACAAATCTAAAGATTCGTGGTTTTACAGTGGCTATGAGAGATATAAACTGACAACTCAACTGTATTGTTTACGGTTGAAATATTAATGCAGTAAGATAAATATGCATTATATTTGTTTTATGGCGGGTTTACCTACTTCCCCACTTAACTTATGACGGACATCTTATAGTATTTGTTGTGTAGTCTGGGACCAAATTTAATCAAGCAAGACCATGGCACTTAAATTATCTGTTAAATAACTAGGTGTGATCTATAGATCTATAACGCCATTTCCCTGGCTAGGGAAGGACAATATGATACACCAATGGACTGCAAGTCAGAATGTATGTGGTACAGTGCCCTTAGCTGGCTACATCCAGTCTGTTTCTTTATAACTGTAGGGCGATAAACATGAGACGGTCCGGCAATAAGAAATCGTTTCCAATGCAATAACAACTGTACCCCTGCACTTATTATTGGGGTATAACATCTAAATATTGCTGTTTTTGTCTCTCTGTAGTTTTGTTTGTTTGAACTGATTGTTATAGCTAATGATCGTATGTTGTATTATACTATTAATATTAAATATGATTTTGCAAATAGTGACGGATGAAACTTACT
Source organism: Eledone cirrhosa (assembly GCA_964016885.1). Lineage (NCBI taxonomy): Eukaryota > Metazoa > Mollusca > Cephalopoda > Octopoda > Eledonidae > Eledone > Eledone cirrhosa. Next base: position 133,656,634 of record OZ024745.1, read on the forward strand.
ACCATAAAGAAAGAAACTGCACCCGTAGTCTCTCTCCGTAGTATTTCAGATTTGCACTATGCTATTCAACTTGCTAAAAACGAGAAGGTAAATTCTCTTTCGATAGTAATACAGTGCATAACTAATTATAGGATATAATAGACCAGAAAGGAAGATGTTTTTTTCACAGCTTGAAAGTTAGTCAGACGACAAATTTCCGCCGCAGATCATGGCAGCTGAACATAAAATAAATATATGGATAATTAGTACCAGGTAGACTTGGTGGGTTTGCCACATATGCAAATACTTAGAAACGACAATCTGTTGTTTACTAACTACTAACAAATATCTGTAGAAACAGAATGCCTTGCTAACGCGTGAATGTTTGTGTCTATATCGCAGTAAACAGCATATTAAAATATATATATATATATATATATATATATATATATATATATATATATTGTTATACTTGGGGAGGGTCATATATATATATATTGTCATACTTGGGGAGGGTTATATATATATATATATATATATATATATAAGTAGTAATTAATTTATGGGGTCCTGTGCTTTGAAACGAGATCTACAGAATTGATGGCTATTTTCCTTTCAAAATTGACATATTGTAACAGTTTGTACAGAGTCAACTTATACGTTATTCCAAACGACTGACCAGATTTCGATGATATTGTTCAGTATATCACACTAGTCTAATTTGATAGAATAGATTTTTCTGAACAGAAGCACGTAAAGTCGTGTTCCTTTCTTGTTTATTGTAATTGCTTTCATTTGCTCTGAAGATTTTGTTTGACTTTCCTGATACAAAGAGTGTAATAATTACATTGATGCTGTTAATGTTATTTACAAAAGAACATGATGCCTGACGTTGTTAAACACGACTTAGGTATCAAGTTTTAGTGGCGAGGAGACGAGCTGAAATATAATGAGGCTTGACGTTCAAACGCTTTATTTCTTGGTGAAGGAAGTTCGATCTCCTAGAGGAGGATTGTTAATTCCTTGATAGCTAGACTTAAAAACTGATTAAATAGGGTAACGAAGTAGTAAAACCGATATTGCCATTTAATCAAACGTCTGTAAATGTCAAGTATTCTAATGTTAATGTGTCTGTGAGAAAGAGAGAGAGAGAGGGGGGGGACAGTTACTGTTCTTTAATTCATTTCAGCCATATTGGAAGACTGCTTTCGTATAATATATACTTACAGGAGCAGGCACCACTGCTTAATTCAGAAGTTCGCTTCGTAATGACGTAATTTTGTATTTGATCCAACTGCACGATAAACTAATGAAATGTCTTTTACTATAGCCTTGGGTCATGATTTTCCTTCTAAATAAAATGTGAGAGAAAGAAATTGTGCACAAGCCCACGAAGACATCAATCCTGTTTTTGTTGGGTAGATGTGGTCTGTTTCGTAGTTTAGTAGACACAAGTTACCCATTTCTTTATACTATGTTTCAAGTATTGAAGACTGTTGTTCAGTTTGATGATAAATATCACCTTCCTTCTCCTCAAAAGAAAAACGCTCTGAAACCGATCATTAGACATGTCCAATCACTCTTAATAACATATTCAATAACATATTCTAAAATCACTCATACAATAACATATTCTAAAAAATACATGTATATGTGGGAAAAACGTATTTCTAAATTCTTTACCTGCAACAGCGGGTTTGTATTTCCATAATGTGAATCTATATTTAGACACATATTTTTCTCTCTGCTATTTCTCTGTATCTCTCTCCACCTCTCTCTCTCCCTCCCTCTCTCTCCCTCTCTCTCCCCTTCTCTCTCCCTTTATCTCGCTCACTGTATATAAATATGTGTATATGTATGAATGTAAATACACACACACTTAGAAAATTACACAACTAGTTAGGAAATTACAAGTACAATCAATTAATGGAACAGTAAAAATATATAAAACATTCGAAAATTTCTGCATCTAATAACTGCATATACATATGTACAGATACAAAGCATATGCACATGCACACATACAACTCAAAACATACAGATCCACACATACAATAACATCCATACCTACACATGCATACATGCAGATATGCAGACATAATCTACCTAGTTGATGTTGTGTAAATTCCAATGAGAGAGTCTTGTAACTATGTTAGAAACCGACTCTCTCTCTATTGGTCAAAATTTGTGAAATTATAAAACCAGAAGAATACATACATACATACATACATACATACATAGATGCAACAGGCATACATACATACATACATACATAGATGCAACATGCATACATACATACATACATACATACATACATACATACATACATACATACATACATACATACATACATACATACATACTCGAATGTTGTGATCAAATTGTGTTTGAGCGAATATTTTAAATGATAACTGTGTGAAAAAGACTATAGTAGCCAGAGGATGTGATTTTGGATGAAAGAGCAAAACGTTAGTTAATATAATGGGATATAATGAAACCGACGGTAGAGCACAGGGGATGTAATTTGTACTGAAGTCCTCCAACGACAGATACCATGGAACTGTGTAGCGAGACAATCAGTTACTCTAATGCTGTATGTATAAGTGCAAATATTTTCCATAACCTAGTGGTTTAACAAATGGGGATCGATACCAGACTAGAATACATACGAGCCGATATTACTAAACACGTAAAGGAATCCAGATGAATTCCAGTTTAAAAATTGAAACCAGTAAAAGAATAAACAAATAAAATAAAATCTTAAACGAATACAATCCGAGACATTTAATAATCAGTAAATGTGAATTCATAAAACACCAGAGGTAATAAATGCAATTTCTTATTGCATAATGTTTTCATATCATTGCATTTAATTTTATAGTTTTTCTTCTCGATTTTCCATTAGAATCACAACTTTTCTAAACACAAACATCAAAGCATTTTAATCATAGACTACAGATCACTGATTGCAGGACAATATTAGTTTGAAATACATTGCCATTGGTAACATTTTCAATTTGCAGTACTTCAAATATTTCGTCAATGACTATCTAATTTAATTTCGAAGTCTAAGGTGAAATAAAAGAAGTGAAAACAAATCTCGATAAGAGAAATGTAAAACCAAATATCATCAAAATTGATGGAAACTAGTAATTGACTTTCGCGTAGTTGACCTTCGTTTTGTCCATTAATGTATGTATGTATATATATATATACGTATATATATATATATATATATATAGAGAGAGAGAGAGAGAGAGAGAGAGAGAGAGAGAGAGAGAAAGAGAGAGAGAGAGAACTAAATAATCATATATATACGTATACACATACACACATATATATATGTATACACACACATATATATATATATATATATATATATATATATATATATGTAAAAGTTCTATTTAAATTGTTGGGATACAACAAGCAAATATTGTTATAACTGATATAAAGCACTCAACAAATATTTGGAGTAAAAATACGATATTAACAAATGGAAACTATATTTATAAAACCATATTTATTTCATTATACATATTTCAAGGACACCAAGTTAAATTATGGTGTGCTTTCATCAGATAAAATATAATATAGATCAGTTTTATAAATAAATATTGATATACCCTTAAAGAATGCAACCATTGCTGTTGGAAGCTCCCGGATAGTGGAGTTGTAGCTTTAATTATATTGGATATTTTTATTTTTAAAATAAGCCGTTGGGTTACGGAGAAAGAGAAAGATATAGAAGGAGAGAGAAAGAAAGAGAGAGAGAAAAAAGAGAGAAAGACCAGAACAACAGAGAGAGAAAGATAGAGAGAGAGGGGGGAGACAGAGAAAAGGGGAGAGAACGAAAAACTCTAAGTCATATCTTGTTGAGTTAACTTAACAATTGAGATGAAATGAATAAATAAAATTAGAAATGTTAATAATCATGAATGGGATATACATATATAATATGAGAAATTTAACCATTGTTTAAATATGATTAGATGTTTAGTTAATCATTTAAATATTGAGATCAATTTGGGATCTATATATTAAGAAATCCATATATTATTAAAGATCTATATATTATATAACACGTATACACACGCAAAAAATACATACATATAAATATATATACACACTTATAAAATACATATACATATATAATTACGTATATAATATATACACTCAAAACATAAAGGATTCTTTAATTTAATTTAAGATATAGGAATCTTATAAAATGTTATAATTGTTAAGATATCAAAGGAAATTTTATGTTATACACACTTTGTTATTAAACAAATTTTTTTTTAATATAAGTTTTATAAGATTACCTATTATGTATTTATGGCTGTTATTATATGTCTATCTGTCACGAATCTTGGCATAATCTCTATACATAAGTGCAATCGAATTGTATGGATATACACGAACATGTACATACACAATTCCCACATATACATACATATATGTACCCTCAACAAATAGGTAGATACGCATCTCGTATACATATACATACAGATAGACATACACGCATAAAACATATGTACATGTATGTCAATACACACATATACATATATACACACATATAGAGAGAAGTATATATAAATACATTACGTAGTATAATTGAGTACATAAATACAAAAGAATTATATTACAATTTGGAAATATAATTATAAGTAATATAACTTTAAAAACAATATAATTTTAAAATATTATAGAATATTTTAAGTTATAATTTCAAAATAATAGTATGTTTAATAGTATAGAAATTTTCTACGTATATTTAACTTAAGTTTATATCCATAAGAGAAATAAACAGAAACTTTGAAAGGATAAACTTTCGAAAATAGGAGAAGCTATCAAACAATAAAAGCAATAAAAAATTAAAAAATATAAGAAATATTTTCTCCTTTCAAGAGCTCTCAATATATTTCTCTAGAATAGTTTATTATATTTATTTATATTTAGGAAGAAAAGTTATTTTTACTTGAGTGTATAATCAGTCAAAAAAGATGAAGGAATCTAATGATTTATCGACAGGTTCAATATATTAATAAAATTAATTAATTAATTATATATTACATTTTAAATTTATATTTATATTTAAACGTTGAGTTTAATCTATGTTTGCAGCAACTGAATAAATTATTTCTTAAGTTCAGGGAATTTTTGGTCTTTAATATAAAGAATATTTCCTCTATACAAAGATCACAATTTTCTGAAGAGGAGTTAAAAGGAGTAGCTTTTGAAATAATATTCCAAATCAACGAATATTCAACGTTCTTTAGTTTTAGGTCCCATAATAGGCTAGATAGAGAAGTTGATTTTTTGTTTGGATCTGTAAAAGAATTTTTATGATTATTGAAGCGGGATTTAAACTCTGTGGAAGTGGATCCCACATAATTAAATGAATTTAAATTAGTTTTTACATTACAATTATATACTGTATTTTTAGCTAAGCACAGTTAGATTTATTTCTACAGTTACATTTATCAAATTGGATATTGCTTGGGTTATTAGTGGTATTTTGGTTAGGTTTTAAATTTATATTATTAATTTTATTAATATTTTGCGCTAAATTTTTGGTGGAAGAATAAGTTAATTTTATAGTATGTCTATTAAAAATTGAGTAATATCTATGTGTTCTAGGGAAGCATTTGTCAAGAGCTTTAAAAAAAGTTTAGCAATAGGGGTTTTAATATTTAATGAGAAAGGAGGAGCGAACCATAATATGTTCCTAGTTCTATTTCTTTTTCGGCTTTCGGAATTAATGTAAGGTTTTCTATTATAGTTGTTAAAATTGTTACCATAGTTAAAATTGTTACGATTATGGTTAGTTGTTATATTATTATTATTATCGATGTATTTAATTTTATTTCTATACCCAGCTCTACCTAACGCTTCGTTGTAATAATGTGTTTTTTCATCAAATATATTCTTACTTTTAGATTAAGGTAATTAAAAAATTGTATAATTTTTTTTCTTTTTCTATTTAGTTGACAGATATTATTTTCTATAAGTAAAAGCATGTCGTCGCGATATAAACCTCCGGTAATCTCAGGTATTTTTCTATGTAGAGAATTATTTATAAATAGGCCCACAAGATCCGTTACCTGAGCGGAATCGGATGATCCCATAGTTATATCGAAATTATTATTTCTATCTGCCCCAGTCCAGAGTTGGTTATTAAATTCTATTAATGTTTTCCGTGACGATAATATAATGTGCATTTCATTGCTAGTTAGGTCTGTATGTTTAAATGCGTAAGTTAGTGCTTTATTCAGTAGATTAGGAATGATAGATGAGTAATAGTTAGCAATATCCAACTGAATAAACTTATTATTATAGTTATATTTAATTTCTTTAAACCAATCGATAACTTCACTAGTTCCTTTCCATAATTTTAAATAAGATAAATTCTTAATTTGTGGTATTATTCTGTCTAGAATATTTTTGCTAAGTCTGCCAAGGTCCGATTTAGATGGTGCAATTAATCTGACTGGTAAATCAGTTTCGAAGTTCCTTTTATCTATCTATATATATATATATATATATATATATATATATATATATATATATATATATATATATATACATGTGTGTGTAGACATATATATATGTGTGTATGTGTATACATATATATATGATTATTTAGTTCTCTCGCTCTCTCTCTATATATATATATATACATGCATACATACATATATATTCAGTTGAAAGTTGGTTGATCAAATAATCCTTTTCGTAAAAAGACGTAAAGCACTACACGTTTGTATTCCTTATGATTTTCTTTCTAAGGTATCAACAGCCGTTTCAATATAATAAGAGAGACAGTTTTATTCGTACACCTTTATTTTATTATCTAATTCCATTATACGTATTTCAAAGATGCAAGGGTTGTCATATAATAACCCCTAGCATGTTTACTTCAAATGGAGTGAGATGTATTTTCCTATCCATTGATATGTTACTGGTTTAATACGTTAACATCGTTGTCCAGTACTCATATGAATAATGTTGCTATTATAGCAGTTCTATTTGAAGTGGGAGACAGTATTGTTGCTGGTGTTAGTGACTGAAAGGAACCTATGGTATCAAATTACCAGAGAGGACATTTATTTCTTAGAATGGCTGGAAAGCACTATTAATTTGTTTCTTATTTCTGGACTTAAATCTATGTACTTGTATTTGTATCGTAGGTATTAATAATTTGATAATGGAGTTACAGTGTAGCTATGTATTTATGTATGGTTAATTGGTTTAAGGTCTATTTTATATTACTGATGGAAGCGTTAACTATATATTCTGTGTGGAGCGGAGTTGGGTAAACAAGAGAATTTGGTTCGAAGAGAATGGTAAAGGACGGAAGAAGTTGGTGAGAAATGACGTTAAAGACCTGTACAGAATCATAACAAACTGACAACAGCAATAAGGGGTTCAGGTATTCCAATGGTGAAGGGTTGAACATTGGTAATGAGTGAGGAATGACCAGCCAGGTAGGTGAAATATTTCCATGATGAACTGGATATGGCGGAGCTGAACGTCTTTCATTTTAGCCAGGCTTGGATCACCTGCAGATGGTAACTGGGGGCAACGTCAAAGGAACTGGTCACGTGAAGAAAAGATTAGTGTAAGGAACAGATTAATCTTATAAAAGATGACATCGTTTAATATTTGCCTCAACTAAGACTGAAACTATTAGTGTAAATAGTTATTGTCGAAAGACCTATATTAGATAACTGCTTCGTAGTCTTTCATATTTAACTACAAATTCTACCGGGAGTACAGTATAGATATGTCTGGCTCTACAACACGATTCATGAAAATTGGATATTCACTACAACATATTCTAGAAAATCACCTGCAGTGAAAAAAAATGAAAGTAAAATACACGAAGGTCTAATTACACGTTATGTATATCATGGATTTCCGTGTTTTGTTATATTGTAAACTAAATATTTTCCTAAATAAGTTTGTTGATGAATAATAATAAAGTTAAGATTATTTTTCATGTTATCTAAATAGTTCTGAGAAAGAATATTATTTATCTTACATTTACTCTTAAGTGATATCAACATTTAATGCTATGTTCGGGTTTGTTATTAATACTGCCGGGAAAGTAATTTACGTAAATGTACGGCTGTTTATTTCTATTAATTTGTAGCATATTTACTATATGGTTTCATTATCTATAACAATATTAGTCACTAGATATTTTGTATCACTAACTGATGATATGATCAAATTATATTTTGAACATCTGGAAATATATTTTCCAATTAGTTCTGTCTAGTGTTATATAATAGAGATACGTTTCAGGTGAGCTTATTTCGCAGCATGATTACCATTTCAATGTATATACAATTGCTAACCGCTTATAACATCGAAGATGACTTGAACATCTCATTTATCGTTATTTTTATAATTATACCTTACAATTCTGAAAGGCCACAAGTACATACTTGGTACTTATTTATCGACCTGTAATAATAGAATCCAAAGTCGATCTCGATTACATTTGAAATGAAGATATGGATGAACGGACATACTGTAAGGAACATAGTCCAACTCTCATTCACCCATTTCTGAAGCTCTTTCCTTTCGTCCACATTTTATAGACATTTGTTCTTCTCAAAGAAAAGTAATCTGTATCAATAACAATTATAATTAACTGTCTTTACTGTGCTCCAATAATACCGATGTCTCTCTTAAGCATAATGCCAATTATGTCAGAGAATAATCGAATGGCGCTAGTTATACTTCTATTCAGCATGAAATAAAATTTATAATCAATAAACTAAGACACCAAATGTGACACTATATAACAGTGAAACCCATAATATGAAATTTGCGCTAATATGAATGCAGTAATAAATTGTAGTAATATAATTCAAATAGAGTATTGGTAGCCAGGTGAATAGAGTAGTGAACTACTAGTCTACATCTCACAGGTTCTTATCCTTTAACGGTACGCTCCCCAGTTTAAGTAATTAATACAGAGAAATCCATGTTAAACCTCCAAAACTTAACAGTGCAATACATTTGTTACCAAAAGAAGTATTGGGGCAGTGGGTTACAATCTATCTCAGTAAAACCAACTGCATTCCATGAAGTGAAGGCATTTGTAAGTATGTCTCACCGAATAACAGGACTACCATCCACGGGGAGTAAGACGAATTTTCACAGCACTTTGGTTTCCAGTTAGGTTTTTCTAACAACACTTGAGATTAACGTCAGGCTTTTTCATCGCCGTTACAATTAAAATGTGTAAGATTCTATTAAGGAAGTAAGAATTTATACATATATATATATATGGTGTTTGTGTGTGTGTGTGTGTGTATGTGTGTGTGTGTGTGTGTGTGTGTGTGTGTGTGTGTGTGTGTGTGTGTGTGTATTTATGTGGGGGTGTAGGTATATATATGTCCATTACGAGCTGAGGATCCGCTAAGGTGAAACAATTGTTCTCGGTATGGTGAACTAACTGTTGTGTAACCACTTCTACTTAACTCGTACCATAGACTGAGTGCTCTACCACTACGGATATTACCTTCCAGTGTTCTACCACTATATATATATATATATATATATATATATATATATATATATATATATTAGAAAATGAACAACACGAAATATATATTATATGTCGAGGTGTTGGGCCACTTCAATGCGAGTACACACATCATAAATATGGTTTCTGGTTGGTACACAGCGCATGGAATTGATCCATGTGCCGCTGCTTGGCTGCTAGACAGAGGGGAGGCAGCTGTTGGTGTAAGTAAGCCACAATCAACTTGAAAGTTGACCTGCATTGACGTCACGCCAGTTCTTTGAACATTTGCTTACTGGGATCGCCAAACCATCGTCGATCTATTCGGCCTGAGTTGACTCGAGTTTCGCGTCCATGTCTTGTTCTGTTATCTTGTAGAGGACTTAACTTGTAAGAGTGTGGCTGGAGAAGATGGAAGATAAGTAAGCCGGGAATGCTAGGTCAGATGTAGCTAGGAAGCCAAGGCCACTGAATTCCATGAGGAGTATCGCATGTTGTCAACTGGCGATCTCGCAATTAGCATTGCACATGAGTTCCTCCCAGCGTTAGATGTGGGGTCGAATTCAATAAGGTCATCCATAGGTTGGTGACAAGCCTTACCACGCAGAGGAGTCGGGGGGGGGGGACTGTCCCTCAGAAGGAAGATAACCGGCTGCGCGTCAATGGGTCACTCTTTTTCCATCATTCTTTTCAGGTCAGTATACGTGGTTTTCAGGCATAATATGTGGCTTTAAAGGAGGTTGGAGAGCCAAGAATGTAGTCGTCGTCTTTCAGTGCCAGCCGTGACCCAGTCAGGTGTCTGAAATTCAGTTACACTCTAGTTTAGATTTATCACTTTAGACTTAATTTTAGAATTATTTTCTTACGTTCAGTGGCTACTTCTACGTATCTGGGTGTAAATACACTGTACGTAAAGTGATGTTGTTTCTCCTCATTGACACAGCGCAGAGCCGGTAAATATGAAGGGTGTGTACTAACAACTTGGTGCGTACTAACAACGTGTACTAACAACTTTCTCTTCTGTAGTCCTTTTAGCTCATCATATCTATATAAAATTATATAACGAGAACAGAAATAATTTTCTCGTCACGAATTCGGAATTATAATTGAAACTACTAAATCTTCGACCAAACCTGATTCAATCGATTTAGCCAACTGCTCTATAATTATTAGTATATATTTATATATGTGTATACAAGTATGTCTGTGTATGTTTACTTATGAACAAAAATGAATTCATAACTTACGGAATATTGTTAAGTTGATGAAGCAGAATATGTTATCATCTTCTCCAACATCTGATCAATATTATACTCTACTTTTGATATGTTCTCATGATTGGTATGTAAGGAAGGACACATCATTCTTCTTCATTGAAGGACATATTGTTCAAGATGGTTCTAGCTGAGTAAGGTGGGTAGGAGATATTGATTAAATTCTCATGGGATATTGTGTACGTTCTTCCGCCGCCAATAATCTCAAAATTTCATTATACTTACACACTCAACTGTTCTGAAAATGTGTTTCTCTATGATTGGAAATAATACTATTTGTAGATTTCTCTCTCATCTGGCCTTCGGTCTGTGTTATACTGGAAAATTGTGTAATTCCATTAGCTTTCACCTCTGTATCTGAACTATGACATCAATTATTAGTTTGCTCTCTAAGGAGTTATTGAGATCAATTTATTTCGTTTGAGATACAGTAAATTTCTTTCTCTGCAGGATACCGTTAAGTGAAATATTTACACGTGAATGTATACTTATTTATCCTACGGTGAAGAATTCTATATTTGTACATATGAAACAAAAGTCGTGATGCGCATTCAAAGGCGTTTATGAGCGCCTATATCTATTAGGAAGCGTTTGTTTTTTTCTCAGACGAGCTAATATAATATGCGGCACATGATCAATAAATTTATATGAAGTTACATTGCAGGATAGAGCATATCCCTTCGTCTTCAGCAACTAGGTTCAATTCCCGACATTATTATAGTCTATCTACTTTCTTTCATTTTTAGTCATCGTCAAGGAAACAAATACAGGTAGCATACTAGAGTTACTTTACTCTGGCATGTATTCTAACATCTATACTTAAAACATTGTTACTGCGCTTGATCATGATTATTCCATAAGGTTGCTTAAGTGTAAGGACATATAACATTGAGGGAAGTGAATGATTTGTAACTGTAATTCAGTTTCAATTTACAGGATGTGTATTCCTATCAATGGTTAATAGTTATTATTTGTGGTAATATTTCCATTCTAGGATATATTCCATCATAACAGCACATTCTGCTTCCCAGCATCATGTATTAAACTGTGAATTAAAGCCGCGAATATTTGGAACGAAAGAATATTTGACTATTGACTATGCAGATAATCCAAGCGTAAAAATCATCAATGTAGAGTAAACAAATCTTAAATAGACCTTGGAGCAGATGTTACGTTAAGAGAACATTCGGACAGAATAGATATGGATAGAGTCTAGTAGATTTAAGGATATGTTAGAACTGATTTAAGGATATGTTAGAACTGATGAAGATAAACGTTCATTATAAACTAACCTTGGTGGATTGGCAGTATCGGTAGAGGGTCGGACGCCATGCTTTCCAGCATAGTTACGTCCCTTTACAATCTGAGTTCAAATCCCGCCGAGGTTGACTTTGTCTTTCATCCTTACGGGGTCGATAAAATAAAGTACCAGTAATGCACTGGGTAATTGCTGGCCTTGTGCCTAAAGTAGAAACAATTATAAACTAACCTTAATCTTTTTAACTCAAGTATCAGATGGTATCAGATGCAAGCAAATTTCCTTCGTCGACGTCAAGCTTACCGCACTTACTGAAACAGTGCTCACTGGGCTACTAGTTACACGTGTATTTGTTAACTAAATGACTTCTCTCTCTCTCTCTCTCTCTCTCTCTCTCTCTCTCTCTCATATATATATATATATTTTTTTTTCAATCATATATTTTTTTATTTGTTTGACCCGAATTACTTGGTCGTTTCTATAGCTGTGCGGCTAATGGTTTAACCATCGTCTCAGTGTGTTTGGCCTTTTAACGTTCGTTAGAATTATTGAGCGCTTGCCACACATCTCGGAAGTTGTTTTTCGCTAATTTCCAAAGCCGAAATACGATTCTCGCTAATTTATATATATATATATATATATATATATATATATACGTGGGAAAGTAAAAAATCGGAGAATAGACCGTTAAAACATGTTATTTTAAATAAACATGTTTTAACGGTCTATTCTCCGATTTTTTACTTTCCCACGTGCTTACGCTCTGCTAACTCTCTAGCCCACTAAATATTAACACTTCGAATATTTAATACTGCCGGCACTAGTATCGAGCACCTTTGGCATACGCTACTTGGCAAATAACTATATGTATCACCTATCCCTCCTTTTTCTCTCTTTCTCGATACGTAAATACTATATATATATATATATATCTTTTTCCCACTCAACATCTCCTCCCCTCTTTCTGTCTCGCTTTCATTCTGTAAATCGACAGCGTGACAGGGCCAATGGAGAAGGGTCCAAACTGCCAGCCCACCAATCATTTCAACACCACTCTGTGAACAAAGAAAGAAAGAAAGAAAGAAAGAAAGAAAGAAAGAAAGAAAGAAAGAAAGAAAGAAAGAAAGAAAGAAGGAAAGAAAGAAAGAACTAAAGAACCAATCAAAGAAAGATCTCACCAAATGCAGGCAGAATTAAGACGCTAAAAAGAAATAACTGTGACGTGAAGAAAAATCAATAGTATTGAATAACTAATATTATTCTCATTTTTCCGGCAATTACTGAACAAGATTTTGCAAAACGTCTCGTGAGAATGTATGAAAAAACACGAGAGAAGAGTATGCTACATATGCATATATTAGCATATATTAGCAACATATATCAATCTACACATTGGCACGTTTAATCGCTCACTCGCTGATGCTGATAAATATTTACCTGATGCACACTCGTGTGAATGTTTATATTTTATATATAGTGAGTACAGTGTTATATATGCATTGTTTCATACACAATCGACTTTATCTTACACACCTGTTCCAGTGGATGTTTATTTTTCTCCGACGTTGGCATCGGGGTCTCTCGTTAGTCTTATTACTTGCATTGATTTCGTGGAAGGTTAACATGAATAAATGATTTTGAACGAATGCCTGCTGGAGAATTTACTATAGCTATGTTGTGTAGTGGACGAAAATCTTTGTCCACAAAGTTTAGAAATTATTTTTTTACTTACGTTGTGTTTTATATTTAAAATGAAAGGAATATAAACCAGGAAATCTTCCAGAGTCAATACTTAGACCTTGTTTGTTGGGATATTTTGTATATATTGGATATTATCTTCGTAACAGCTGTAAAGGAATCCTCCGTTATAATAGAGGGCTCATTCAGCAAACATTTTCTTAGAGAATATAGATTGGAAATTCTACGGTCTATGTTAGGAATTAGATTTACATTTTAAAGACAATACTTGGTGGAAAACACTTTATGTTTATGTCTATTTGTTTTTCATTTTGCTCATAAAAAGACCTGTATCTGTAGTTAAATCGATGGTACGTTTAGAAAATTAGGTGTAGGAATGTCAGTATATTCAGTCTTATTGAAATTTTAGTTCTATGTTATAGAATATAACTAAAGTAATTTATTCTGTAATATGTCAAGAATATATAAACCAACTAGATCACACATATCATCGCTGCCGTATAGCCTCATCGAGATATCAAATTGATCCTCTGTTTTAGATTTGTTCAACCAAATAGACTGCCTATTGAAAAGCAGGGATTTGAGTGTGTCTATAATAATTCCTATATCGTAATTATTAACATCAATAAACCTACGGGTGTAATCTAAAACGTTAAGAGGCCTCAAAATACGTGCAATACTTTATCTGTTGCTTGGTGGGAAGATATCGCTGAACCAGGATATGGCACATGCGAGAGGAAGATATCGCTGAACCAGGATATGGCAGCGAGAGGAAGATATCACTGAACCAGGATATGGCATAGGTGAGAGGAAGATATCACTGAACCAGGATATGGCATAGGTGAGAGGAAGATATCACTGAACCAGGATATGGCATAGGTGAGAGGAGGATATCACTGAACCAGGATATGGCACATGCGAGAGGAAGATATCACTGAACCAGGATATGGCACATGCGAGAGGAAGATATCACTGAACCAGGATATGGCACGTGTGAGATTATTCCATTATAAAAGGTTAGTTTTTTTCATAATATACATAATTATATCTCTTAATATTTTCTTACTGGTTAGTCCTAACTCAGTTCTGGTGGGATTCAGTAATCTATAACTAGTTTTGCTGGTGAAGTCAGTCTTGTAGTCTTTCAGTGTGATAAAGGTTTTGGGGTTGTCTAGGCGTTCCACCCGCGTCTCGATGTTTCTAAATTCCCACCAGCGATAGTCTTAGCTTCGTTTTTTATAGTGATATACATATCTAAGCAGGCTTTTTGATATTTATTAATAATATTATTTAAGATCAGTTAACTATATTTGTCTTTATCCACATCATACATGTGATTTATCCTATCAGAGAAAGGAAATGTTTTATTAGAAGATTTTGTCTTTTTATATATCGTTACTTTGAAAATAATTATATATTACATATCATATCATTTCAAATGTTAAATCTGTAGCTCCTGGAAGGTATTTACGCGAGTTGATATTAACAGGGTTAGGGACAGTGATGGCAATTCCTATGTGAAACACAATTGCTTTCCAGAGCAACCACCTCAAATCATATTTCACTTTATTCATTGGAAATTTACGATTGAGTCTGTTGGTTGATGTAGGTATATAATTTCTATAATAGTCTATATAGAACACTTCCATCGTATTGTGACATTGAATGTCATTGTATTCGTAGAATGTTCACCTTTCTTGGCTAATTAATATCAATCTCTCGAATGAAGAAAGACTCTGTATCCAAACAAACCGGGCGAAGGGCTATATGTTTAGCGAAATGTTAGATACATCAAATATTTTATATTATAATGCGTACACATATTACATTTGCCACAAATTCAAAATTGGTTTCATGAGTTAACAAACCCTCCCAAATTAAAAGTGATGGCTCATAGTCATATGGCCAGTCAAATGTCAATGCAAATAGCTGAACGGTATTTTGCAAAATATCTTTTGGGAAAGTATGAGAAAATATTAGAAACTAAATCATGAAACGAGAGAAGTAACAGATAAGATATATTTCTGGTATGAAATACATTCACTTAAGCATTGCTGGAGGAAATAATTATTTCTACTTTTGGCACAAGGCCCGCAATTACCCAGTGTATTACTGGTACTTTATTTTATCGACCCCGTAAGGATGAAAGGCAAAATTAACCTCGGCGGGATTTGAACTCAGAAGGCACGGGGTGTAAGTCTATGCGTCAAAGCATGGCGTCCGACCCTCTACCGATACTGCCAATCCACCGCCATTGCTGGCGGAAATAATGAAATTTAGTATGTCTGCTACATATACATATATTATAAAGAAGGGTGTTGGATTGGCAGAAATGGTAGAAAATGGGATAAAATATCATTACTTTGGCTCTCTACATTCCCAGTTCACATTTCGCCATGATCAACTTTTACTTTCACCCTTTGTTGGTCGATAAAACATGTCAAGTATCGGGGTCGATGTAATCAACCATTCCTTTCACCATAATTTGTTGGCCTTAAGTCTAACATAGAAATCAAAACACATCAATTTACGCTTTCACATAAACATACAAACGCTTGTGTTGAGACACATGTATCTGTATACGGCACAATCGAGTACTCACGTGAACTTTCATATACCTATACAGAAGGATAGTCGATATCGACAGAACGGGCAGACGATTGGGTAAGAATTACATTGAGTGGGGGGAGTAGTCGGGAAGAAGGAGGCGAGAAAAGCAACAGGAGAATATAAAGATATGTTCCAGGTGAAACTAATAATTACATTCGATAATTAGCAACAGATAAAATTGGTTCACTCTCTTCTCTCTCTATCTTCTATTCTCTCTGTCTCTCTCACCCCCCCCCCCCTCTCTCTCTCTCTCTCTCTCTCTCACACACTATCTCTCTCTCCATTCTTTAAATATTTTGCCTCATCGTTGTGAAAACCTTCAAGCAATATGTTTCTCTATTCACAATAAGCTTAGTTTTTAATAGAAATCGTAGCCACAACTAAATATAATGATATAACAGATTATGATAAAATTCTTTAGTATAAGCTAATGATGAAATTAAGCTAATTATAAGTTATATAACATTTGTCTGTGGCTTTGCATATTTTATCTTATTATGACAGATTATATGCGATAACAACAGTAAATAAACTGGTGTGATTTCCAGAAGTTGTTCAATACTTACAGTTAAGTGTGAACCATGTAGAGTTAGTAAATACATCGGATGCCACCGTGATATTACTTTAAATAAGACCAATCCTAAAACTAAAGAGGTAAATGTGTGTATACAACAGTTTTGACAAATTTATAACAAGACTACGGTCTTTGGTAAGAAGTTCCCATGTTCTCTGTGGTTTGATTTAGAAATTAATGCTTAACTATTCTTTAATTGTGTGAAAACCCAGCCCAATATCGTCATGTGTGACTACACGAAACATATATTACAATTTCATTTGAATGAATGATGAAGGCTTTTATAAACTAAGGTTCTCAATCTCGTGACACTGCCCAAAATCAGTAATCTACTTGCAAATCTAATTGAGATTTGTAAACTATACTGCATAGTCATTGTTAGAATGTGTATATCTCTAGCCGTTTCCA